>SRQA01000209.1:0-29788 GCA_018360365.1 Claviceps citrina | reverse complement strand
GTGTGCGAATTGCTATGGAACGCCGGTAACGGATGTCTGCAGCCACAGTCAGCCACAGGGTGGATGCTTGATACGCTACGTTGGATGCTTGATAACCGCGCCCAAAAAAAAATGCGCATTCATCCATGGACCATCCCCCCCATCCACCCCCATTCCCCCATTTCCCCCATTTCCCCCGGTGCCCCCCTCCCCGTCCAGCCCATCCATCGTTAGGGCATCCGGGCGGGCCTGGCTGGGTGCCGGCGTCAAAGCCTACTCTCTTGTTCCTCACCTGCTCTATCCTGCTCTCTCCGGCTCTCCTGGGCTCTCCTGGGCTAACACGTGTCTCGTGTCTCTGTCTGGTTCCTCATCCGTGGCAATCACAAACACAGCATACAAACACGCCAGCCCACCAGAAATTACGTTACGACCAACATATCCCGTAGCCCTCCATCGCCCGCCCAGAGGACCGAGATACTCCGGTATGATGCCGCTATCCACAGACTACCAGTCAGGTACCCAGTCCCTCCAGCCAAAGAGGGAAGATGGCCCTCGGACAAACGCATTTTGCCAGACGCCGCGAAAAAAAAAAAAAAAAAAGGCTTGCAAAAAAGGCGCGAGAGCACACTCCAGAGGGCGACATCCAGCATCGTATGCTAAACTAGAGCAAAATTGCAGTCCCGGGGTGGATCGGATGGGGGTGGCAGACAGACAGACGGGCATTGTTCATGTTGACCGAGACCAGACCAATACGGAGAAAACAGTACGAATTGCGTCGTAGCCGGCACAGTGCGCATATCTCCCAAGCGCTGTCCGGCTTGGCTTGGCATGGCTTGGCTTGGCTTGGCTATCGACCATTCAGGAATCAGCAGCCAGGTACGGAAACGGAGGAGATAAGTAGCATTCTGCCACTAGCAAGCTTCGAATCCTCTTTTTGCCAGAGTGCGATGCGGCGGCTCCCCAATCACGAATCCACGATGGAAGTCGGCGGCGCATCCCGCAACTTCCAGCTTCTGGCGGTGAATCTCGCCAGCCAGTGATGAGCAGATGGAAGCCTGTACAGATGACGGCAAGAAGACAAGGGGCATCATCCCCCTCGATTCTGTCGATTACGCAGCCCTTCCACACGGCTTCGCTGCGTCCTTGTGCGTTCTTCGCCGCGTGCTTCTATGCATCATGGAGAGCCGAGGACAAGTGGGCTGCACAGCACGTGACTGGGCGGTAGTTATATGTGTACATGCCTGGTACATAGTATTTTGCACGCATGATGAGTGAGTCCATATGTACACCCCACCCACCCACCCACCCCCTCGTCTCACCCCCGTTACGCCTCCCTCTCACCCCCCCCCCCCTGGCGTCTCGGCACGCGAGGCATTTTTACCTTTGGTCACAGAAGAAAGACGCGCTCAATACAAAGCTGACGGCCAGTCAGTTCGGTCAGCGATGTCGGAGTCGGCCAAAAAAGGGAAATTGAGAAGACGCTGGCGCAATCATCCCTCGCGCCTCGCCCCTTGTCCCCTCGTCCCCTCGTCCCCTCGTCCCCTCGTGCTGCAAAGTCTCGCCTCGCCCCGGGCCCCCGATGCACCTAACCCTAAAGCATCACCCATGTGACGTCAGTTGGATTTTGGAAAGTGTGCAGTCAAAGTAACCTAAAATTGAGCCGAGGACGCAACGGCAAATGGCCGAAATCACGGGCAGGCAGCAGGAGCAGGAACCACAGCGCATTTCCAAACAAGATGAGGCACCACAATTGCCGGGCGTAAATCAAAGTCCTCGTCGCTCTCTCTCTCTCGGTCTCTCTCTGAGTCTCTGGGCACTGTGTGCCGAACGGCGCCGAGTCCACGCCGAAAAGTAGGTACCTACCTTCTAGTAGGTAGGTGTACCTGCCTACCTACATTCGGGATACCCCAGGCCAGCAGAGTCACTTGCTCCCATGTACAAGTTACGACAGTTACGACAACGCGCACACCGCCCACCCACTCCGTTTAGGTAGAGAAGGGTTTGTGTCCTCGAGGGTTCGCTCCCGCTTCCTGCCTGCCTGCGTGCCTGCCTGCCTGCCTGCCTATCACTGTCGTGCATAATAAATTGATACGGGGAAGAAATTGTATATCGGAGCCCTGTCCCGTGTACCAAGTACCAAGTACCAAGTAGGTTGTTTGTTTTGCATCGTGCTCTCTCGTAGTCACGGCACCCACCGGTCGCCTCTGTCGTCTTTTCAGGGGCAAATTGCCCTTTTGTCTCCCAACAACAAGAGCATCCATCCATCCAGGCTCAGCACATGGGACAGAAGACGCGTGCGTCGCATGAACTGCACACATCTGCAAATGTCTCAACCTCGGCAATGAGTAAACAACACCAACCGCAACATTTGGCGTTGGGGGACAGCCTCCCTTTTTCCACCCTAGCTTCCGCTTCTACATCCGTCATGCTCTAGGGAAAGGCTGGCAAAGATGATGAGGCCTGGGACCCTGCATGATGACAATAGGCGGCGGTCTTGGGAAATGAGTCCCGTGTTGTTGTCCCATCAACTCGGTTCAGCCCTTGTTTCTTTCTCAACTGCTAGTACTCGTCTGTGGAAAACCCGCCCTCGCTTTCTTTTTTTGCTGCGTGAGCTCAATTAGCACCTTTTTTTTCAACCAAAAGAAACCTCTTGATTCGCGGCATGCTTGGAAGATCTGAAGCAGATGGCCCTTGCTCTCGCGCCCCAAACCCCCCAAAATAACCACAGATACTCCTCCACGCACCGCAATGGTCACTGGGTGGCCCAAGTTTTCCCATCGCAAAGACCCTCTTTCTTTCTTCTTTTTTTTTTAAAAAAAAAAAAAACCCCCGCATCCGAGACAAGACAAAACACAATTGTCAATGAGGCTGCCATAGGGGCCCAGACCAGTGACTGGCCCACGGCCCACGGCCCACGGCCCACCGGGACGGAGGAGGCTTATGTTTCATGGCGATGTAGGCACGGGCGGCCACATTGAAAACACCGCTTACTGTGTGTCATGCATGGACAAATCCATCCCACGCGCAAAAGTCCGCTATAGCACAGTGTGGAGATTTTGATTTTAATAAAGTTTGCTTTGCTCGTGAACCTCGCTCTGCTTTCTCCGGGTGGCGCATATTAGATTGAGAAAGAAGAGGACGGGACAAAGTCGCGCGTTCTTTCTTTTCGAGAATTGCGTCCCACCCGGCGGTCCGCCGAAGCTTCGTCCGTCGTTCTATCTTGTTCTTCCCTTCTACATGGGAAGAAGACCCTGTGGCGGCTTGTGCGGCCAGCACAGGACTACAGACTACGATGAATACTTTTTTTTAAGGTTGTCGCAAGGGCGCGCGCAGTGCCTCTAGAGAGAAAAAATAACCTTTGTTCTTTTCTGTTGGTCGTGCGTGCGACCCACACACACACACACACACACACACTCACACACACACACTCACACACGCTAGAATTGTGCATTATGTGGGCATGACATGTCAGCCGGAGAAGAAGCGTCCTTGACTCCTTGCACTAGGCACTAGGGACCTAGTAGTAAGCGCGGTCCGTTCGGGACCCTATAAAGTCGCACACCACAGCATGACGACGATGACGATGCTGCAGTTGAGAGCTTGAGCAATGAGATCACAGCATGACCCATGGGTTGCCGAATCTGCCCCCCCCGCGGAATCAGACTGTAAAAGTGGCCTCTTCTGGCCCGACACCGTACACGACACGACGCGACACGACGCGACACGACGCGACAAGATACAAAGACACGACCCGGCCGCCCGACACGACACGAGACACAGAGGAGACCTCCTTCACCCTAGTAAGCTACCAAGGCCTGCTCGATACCAATAGCAATCTACTACCCACGACCTAATACCTAGGGCCAGGTCTAAAGTAGGTAGTAGGTAGGATCCACCACACGCGGGCCCCTTGGTCCGAAACTCGGCCATACAATGAATGACATTGATTGACAGGACAGACGGGACGCCCAGCCACTCTTTTCCCCCTATCCGACAACCGGACAAAGAAAAGGGAAAAAGAAAAAAATCAGGATCGATAATCACGATACACCGCGTCACGCCCACCCCGCGCTGCAGCATCAGACACACACACACACACACACACACACAGAAAACAGCCCCAGTACGAATCTGCACCGCGGTCACGGTTACGGGTGCGTCGTCGGCAGCAAGTAAAAGGCGTCCACCCCACCTTCTTCCCGGGATGGTCTTTTGGAGCGGCCTTTTTTTGTTTTACTTTTTTTTTTTTTGGTTGACTTTCTAGCCTTGCTCGGGTAGGTTTCTTTGCTCTTGGGCATTGCAGGGTAGCCTACGTGTGTCGACGCTGCTTTTGAGAGCGCAAGGGCATCGCGACTCTGTAAGACAGCACATAAATACTACTGTACCACAAGATAGATACTAGATACCTACCACCTACTAGGTAGTGGGTAGGCACCTACAACTACCTACCTAGGTAGGTAGATACCGTAGACAAAAGCTACTGGGTAGGTAGGTACCTAGGTAGGTAGGTAGGTACCTAGGTAGGTACTCACCACATAGCACCGAGTTCCGCGTACAATCGAAATGTACCTACCCAAGAGCGAGGCCAAGAGCAAGAGCCAAGGCCAAGACCCAAATTAGAGGAGAATTAAGAAAAAGCAAAGCAAAAAAAAACAAAAAACATCCATTGATCTTGTCAAGACTACGAAGAAAAAAGCACCATCGGGGTCCCATCCCTTCCCAACCCATCTATCTGTCCGCGCATGGCAAACCAAGCAAGACAAATAGGCAAAAAGTCCTAGTATGCAGCCTCCAATGCACAGGCAGTACGAAAAACAACCAAGAGACCCGAAAAGAAGGATATTAGATCAAGACGAAAACAATCCTTGACCGAGTCCATAACCATCTGAGAAAAAACAGACGCCCGATCTTTTGAATCTCCATGCAATCATGTAACATCCTATTTCCTGGGGTATCAATGGTCTCTCCCCCCCCCCCCCCCCCCTCCCCCCAACTGTTCTGTCTTGCGAAAAACAGACATACAATAACGAAGAAAAAAAAAGAACTCCCTACCCAACAAACAATACACATGGCCAGTTGTGTTCTATCGACCACCAGTCGGATCAGGAAATGAAAACCCAGCAGGAAAGTTGGGCATTCCGTTGGGCAAGGTTC
This sequence comes from Claviceps citrina, assembly GCA_018360365.1. NCBI lineage: Eukaryota > Fungi > Ascomycota > Sordariomycetes > Hypocreales > Clavicipitaceae > Claviceps > Claviceps citrina. The sequence goes on along the minus strand of SRQA01000209.1, from coordinate 24,655 downwards.
CAATACCAAAAGGAAAGCCCGACATGGCCTGGTTATGATTGTTATGATTGCCGTGGTCGGCTTTGCGAGCCGAGTGTGCCTCTCGATTGCGGCGACCACCACCACCACCACCACCACCACCACCACCTCTGCTTGGCTCGTCTTCCTTGTTCCGCGTCGACTTGGGCCCGTTGCTGCCGCCTTTGTCGGTTTGCATGCGACGGCTGATGGCTTTGGAAGAAACACCCGCCCCAATTTCAATATCTGGCTCCTCCACACAGAGCCCGCTCTCGATCGGACGTCCTCCGCTTCCGCCATAAGGAGCGGTCAAGATCCATTTGCGATCGGCCTCGGTGAGCTTATGGATGGGGATGATGCTGACGCCAGTGGCATAGTCGCTGCAGTCTCTTGGTCCGAAACCAACGCCCCATCGAGTCTAGATAATCATCTTGTCAGCAAACATGGATGGACATGACAGAGAATGCCGGCCGCGCTGACACATGGTAGCCTTTTTACGTACTCTCAATGGCAGATCAATCGTTCGGTTGTCTTCCATGTTCTCCTTGGCACTGAGAGCATCTTTCCTCGTCAGCATCTTGACAAAGGCATGTCGCTTGTCCTTGTTGACGATGCAAGTCTGCACGGTGCCGTAGCGATTGAATATACGGCGAAGCTCGGCTTCAGAACATCTGGGGTTTTGTTCTCATCAGTATTGTCTCCTCGCAAGACGGCCAACCTGTCAAGTAAATGGGGGGAATGCTCACGTCACACCGCCGACGAAAAGAGTACGGCTGAAGACTTTGATAGTGCCTGATGGCAAGCTGGAATCATACTCGAGCCATCTGTCGACGTGAGGCAGACTGTCATCGGGAGTAGGACTGCGAACCCGACGGCCCGGAGGACTACGTTGTCGATAGTCGCTCCCTCCGCGGCCATTGGGCGGCGAATTGCGACCGTGGCTGCCCCGATCCCGTCCTCCGCCTCCCCGAGGAGAGTCCCGCGAGCCCCAGCCACGGTCGGGCGACCTTGACCTGGACCGGCCATGGTATCTGGGAGATCTCATCTCATCCTGATAACTTCTGTCACGTCCATCGGCGGATACAGGCGCCGGGTGACCCCATGCCTGTTGAGCACTGGTGGGAAATGTACCTTGGGCTGCTGGCACAGGAGGTTGGAAGACGGACAGAGGTGCAGTGCTGGATGCAGGATTGCTGTTATTTGTCATACTCTGGATCAAAGCAGGAATCTTGTCAAACGGAACGCCTTGATCGGCAAGGGCCTTGATCAGTAGGATTTGTTGTTGCACGCCCGAGTCTAATGCCGAACCGCCCGTGGAAGGAGTAACAGTAGGAATTGCCATGTTATACAAATTGGGTGGGTTACCCACGTTGTGCAAAATGGGAGATGGAGAACTCTGTGCTTGCATTTGAGGGAGCGGAAATGGCAGAGACGGCATGTTTACGGCTTGTGAAGTCGGAGGATACGAGGGATGAGCCGGTTGTTGAGCTTGCGGAATTGTTGACGAAGACACTGGCTGAGGCAGGCCAGCAGAGAGCATGTTATACGACGACGCTGGGACTGGCAAGGTGCCATTACCAGCCACAGGATTAGTGTTGGACGAGCTGGGCGCCGAGGTATTCTGCCTCGCAATATTGGCGAGGGCTTCCAGAATGGAAGAGCCATTGGCGGGAGGAGGGCCAGCGGAATTCTGCAGAGCAGCCAGTGCTGATGCGGGAGGGCTGCCAGGGGGAGTCGTTGAAATTTCTAGACAGGACCAAGAAGATTAGAGCCATTCTCTCGTACCAAGTGGGACTCGGAGTAATGATGAATCGTCTTGGGCTGGGAGTCTGAGACATTGATGGTTTGAGACATCTTCGAGAAAAGTTGTTGAAGAAGGAAAACCAAGATAGAAAAAGAGAAAGAGAGAAGTCGTCGTAGAAGCCAGAGGATCGAGACCTACTTGATGAAGGAGCAGCCAATTTCTCCTTGAATTGACCAATCATCTGTGTTGGGAACGTTTGACCCTTTTCCCAAATGTCTAGTAGTTTCTTGATTTTTTCCTACAAGGTGAGATAGAGAGTAAGCTACTGTTCCGGAAGAGTTGCGATTGATTGTTTGCAATTTTGCTATTGTGACTCGTGCTTGGTCTGGCTGCGGAGCGAAGCGAGTATAAGAGTTGTGCAACAGATCCCACTGAACATGGAAGAGGTCGATGCATCTACTTTACGTAGGCATTGCAAAGACAATCCCGATACACACAAGAAAGGGATGAGCCTCATACGTAGTTTCTCGGATCGTCTTCGACTACTCCCCTGTAGCAAATCACGATGATCTGCATGTGGAGGGAATGTTCTTGTTCCCTGGTCTTGTGATGTTTTCTCGAAAGATGTGCGTACCTTGTGTTCTTCTGGGGCGAATTGGACAATATCATTCATTAGCACGGGCATAAGTTCCGTCACTCGATGCACTCCGGCCGCGTAGGTGCCATCCCGGGCAGAGCTGTTTACTGTTTGCCCTTGAGCTTTTGCTTGCTCGAGCCACTTCCGGGTTACAGAATCTACTACGTAGAGAACCCCCAACTTGTGCGTTCCAGGTGCTTTTTTGAAATGGGTGTAGATTTTTTGGATGAGTACGGATTCAGACTGCGAGTAAATCATCAGTATGCCATCAAGGTGATGCATTGTGACATTGAAGCTAGATGGGCGGAGCCGGTCTCTAGTAAACTCGAAAAAAGAAAAAAAAAAAAAAACCCCAAAATCGGACAGAAATTACCTGAATGTTGGATACGCAGAGCGAGGTTAGACTAGTGATACGAGAACCGGAAACACCGGGAGGCTTCAAGTTCAACATGGCCTGGAGGCCAGTCTCCAAGTCCGTTACCGCGCCTGCCATGATCAAGTACGGAGGAGATGTAATTTCGTTGTGCGATTGTCGAAAGAATCAGTAGCACAGACGAGGGATGCGTTCGGTTGCCGCCAGTGGGCAGTGTGATTTCTGGATTTATCCCTTGATCTATTCCTCCTAGTTGACCCAAATGACAAGTCCAGTTCCAGGTCTCGGTTTGCAATACCAGGTTATGGCCTGCCGTGTTGGCACAAGCACCAGCTAGTGATGAGTTTACGAGGCTCAAGAGTACAGTCTAGCGAAACGCGTCGGTTTGTACGTGTGGATCAGAGATTTTTTTTAGAGAGATGAGAATACGCGATGACGCCCAAATGTCAATGAAATGGCGCGTCACGGGAGTCAAAATCGTCTTCTACTGTGGCGAGATGAAAGAGGCGGCGTGGTTCACAGACAGCTCAGCTGGCCAGTACGAAAACAGTCTGTCGCCAGGAAGACGATCAAGCCGGCGGAAGAAACCAGCAGATAGCAAACAGTCAAAACCGAAGATGATCAAGACGTGTTTGACAGCAAATACGCGCAACGCGGCTTCCGCGAAGAGCGCCTTATGATCGTGGTGATGGCGAGGCGATGATTTGGAGGTTGTGTGCGATGATGATTTTTCAAAAGAATGCGGCAGTTCTTGAGGTGGGAAAAGAAAAAGGTGTCAGTCACCGCCCGACACGGGATGGATCCGAATAAAAGGGTGGCGGGCACAAAAAGCAGACACAAAAATGTGTCAGGCGCAGAAAAACGTGACTCGGTGGCCCCTTTGCGCTAATGAAACCTGTGGGCTGAAAAGCTTGCGCACCACAGCCGCAATTGATTGGCTCTTTGGCTGAGAGGTTGGCTTTTGCTTGTGTCTGATTACCTAAGCAAGCTGAAGCATTGTGCGTTGGCTGGAAGGTTCCGATCAAACCCGCAACCCATGCATGAGGCCCATCTACGATCGGACGCGTTGTGCACTTGACCGCCTTGAATTTGTTTGCAGAGGTGCAAAGATGTTTTCTTCTCGCAGCTAGCGAGTCCCTCTTTATCTTTAATTGGTGGGACAAGGAGTCTCTAACCTGCTGCCATCCGGTCTGGTGGGTTCAACAAAGACATCAAACGAATAATCATGAATGAGCAATGAGCATGCATTGGTGGATCCGATGGCGGCGCAAGCGCGGAGCTGTTGGGGAGTTCTTGCGTGGACCTGCAGGCTGCACTGCTGCAGTCAGGATTCAGCATTGGAATTGCTGCTATCGTTCGCTCCCAGCGTCTAGCATCGGCGCCCCGGTGATGTAACCGACACCTCTTCAGGGCGAGGAAGGCCGCAGGGGCCCACTATTAGACGCTCCCAATAGGCTTAATGGATCACCGGACCACGCTGATTTGGCAATTTTTTTTTTTTTTTTTTTGCGTTCGTATGCGACTGGCAGTCAGGCTCCTCGCACGTCAGCCTTTCTTTGCGCCCCCTTCACTTCCGAGCGACCCATATACCTAGACCAACTCTTTTCTCCCTTTTGCTCTTTTCTGCCTACACCTCTTTCCTGTCTTTGTCTAAGTAGCTGTGATAACTTCCCCTCGTCTTACAATGGCTTCTGTCACTCGCCTCAGCAAGTCTGCCCTCCGGGCCTCGCTTAAACCCCAAGCCTTCAATGGCCGGGTCGCCGCTTTCAATGCTGCTCGTTACTACTCTGCAAAGACCCAGGTGTGCCTTTGTCGTCACAAGACATGCGATTAGTTCGAGCATACTGACGCAATTGATTCCCCAAGACCCTCAAAGAGCGTTTTGCCGAGCTTCTGCCCGAAAAGATTGAGCAGATCAAGGCTCTCCGAAAGTAGGCACCGACCTTGCTGCCGACGCAGAGATCTCCCTCAGCCCGGCCTTCTGTCGAACGGCTTTTTGATATGATTCGCGACCACTTTTTGTTAACCAATGGACCTTGTTTAGGGAGCACGGTTCCAAGGTCGTTGATAAGGTCACCCTTGACCAAGTTTATGGTGGTGCCCGTGGTATCAAGGCTCTGGTCTGGGAGGGTTCCGTCCTCGATGCTGAGGAGGGTATCCGATTTCGTGGCAAGACCATTCCCGAATGCCAGGAGCTTCTTCCCAAGGCGCCCGGCGGCAAGGAGCCTCTTCCTGAAGGTACGGTTCCCATGCAGCGCCCCATGTATTGACGAAAAGAATCTTGCTGACCTGAAGCTCACTAGGTCTCTTCTGGCTTCTGTTGACGGGCGAGGTTCCTACTGAGCAGCAGGTCCGCGACCTGTCCGCCGAGTGGGCTGCTCGCTCAGACATTCCCAAGTTCATCGAGGAGCTCATTGACCACTGCCCTACCGACCTCCACCCCATGGCCCAGTTCTCCCTTGCTGTCACTGCTCTCGAGCACACTTCCACCTTTGCCAAGGCCTACGCCAAAGGTGTCAGCAAGAAAGACTACTGGGGGTACACCTTTGAGGACTCTATGGACCTCATTGCAAAGCTGCCCAACATTGCTTCCCGCATCTACCAAAATGTTTTCAAGGGCGGCAAGGTTGCGCCTATCCAGAAGGACAAGGATTACTCCTTCAACTTTGCCAACCAGCTGGGCTTCGGTAACAATGCTGACTTTGTCGAGCTGCTTCGTCTCTACCTGACCATTCACACGGACCACGAGGGCGGCAACGTCTCCGCCCACACCACCCACCTTGTTGGCTCGGCCCTCAGCTCTCCCTTCCTTTCTCTGGCCGCTGGACTGAACGGTCTTGCTGGTCCCCTGCATGGTCTGGCCAACCAGGAGGTTCTGCTGTGGTTGACGGAGATGAAGAAGGTTGTTGGCGATGACCTGTCCGACAAGAACATCACCGACTATCTCTGGTCTACCCTCAACTCTGGCCGCGTCGTGCCCGGTTACGGTCACGCCGTTCTCCGCAAGACTGATCCCCGATACATGGCTCAGCGTCACTTTGGTCTCAGTACGTTTTATCCCTCACCTCAGACTTTGTGCAAACATGGCCGAGCCACTCGTTTGAGTTCTTCCATGTGACGATACTAACAAGTTGGTAGAACACATGCCCGACGACCCAATGTTCAAGCTCGTCAGCCAGGTCTACAAGATTGCGCCTGGTGTCCTGACGGAGCACGGCAAGACGAAGAACCCCTACCCCAACGTCGACGCTCACTCTGGTGTTCTCCTCCAGTACTACGGCTTGACCGAGGCCAGCTACTACACCGTTCTGTTCGGCGTGTCGCGTGCCATTGGTGTCCTTCCTCAGCTCATCATTGACCGCGCCGTCGGTGCCCCTATTGAGCGCCCCAAGTCGTTCTCTACTGACAAGTGGGCCGAGATTGTCAAGAAGCTGTAAATGACAAGCACGTATCATTAAGGAGACGATCCGGAAACAGGATTGTTATCGCGTCAACATGGCAGCATCAAACGATTTCTTTTGTCTAATAATAAAAAAGCAGGAATTGAAAATGAGCGGAAATGAGCAACTGCAAATGGGGATTGAGCGCGATTCTGCACAAGCATCCAGTGCGGGCTCTCTGCCTCAGTTGGCCCAAGGGGGAAGAGGAAAGGGAAGGGAGGAAACTAGAGGCTGAGGAACGCTCAGCGAATACCATACCATTGGCGCTAGACATTTGTATAATAAGCTTGGGAACGTTGTTTTCTTTGGTAGAAATAATGATGATGGAAGCAAATTGGTGGCAACGCAATCTACAGGGTTCCTGGACCACGAGTTGGCACACCATCAGATGACGTACATGTTTGGGCGACGCATCCGTCTGGTTGGTCCGTCTGGTTGGTCCGTCTGGTTCGTCTGGTTCGTCTGATGCCAATCAAAGTCCCCTGCCAAGTGCCTGTCTGAAAATGTGTGGGGCCTCTCAACAATCGCGCTGGCGTTAGCCTGTCCCTGGGCAAAGGTGTTGGGGCGCCTCATTTTTTTTTGAAAACAACATTGCCATTCGCAATCGCAGCCCGCGCACACGATACCTGCCCGGAACGAAGTCGGAATCGATATCAACAGGCCCACTCAGCCCAACGCCTCATCAGAGCTCTGTCGGCTGCTTCCGGGGCAGTGCACCACGGTCCACGCTCCAAGAGTCCAAGGGCAGGCTGGCCGGCCGTCTTGGTGCGTAAGCAGGTCAGGTCATCGTGCCGTAGTCAGCAAAGTGCAAAGGTAGCAAGGTCAGACCGTCCAGAGCACGTGCTCCCGATACCCGACCTGCCAACCCTTGTTGGAACGTCGGCCATCCAAAAACCCTCCAGCCTGCGCACTTCCTACCCGTATAACTCACCCCTTTTTGCGAAGAAGCACCCTCATCCCTTGGTCAGGGCCCGTTTGGCATCAATCCCACCTCCCAAGCCATGGTTGCGACGTCTGTTCAGTCCGCTGGCTCCCTCGGGGAGCCCAAGCTGGAGAAGAAGCCCATCAAGTTCTCCAACTTGCTCCTCGGTGCTGGTCTCAACATGTTCGAGGTCACCACCCTCGGCCAGCCTCTCGAGGTCGTCAAGACCACCATGGCTGCGCACCGCGGCGATGGCTTTGCCACGGCGCTGGGTCGCATTTGGGCTCGTGGTGGTCCTCTGGGATGTGAGTAATCTTGTACATGTCACCTGAACCTCGTCTACTCTCCTTTCCCCCATTGGTTTGTTTTAGGAAAAAAGAAGAAAAAAGCCCATCACATGCTGACGGGCACGCGCGCTCTTTCCAAAACACACAGTCTACCAGGGCCTGATCCCGTGGGCCTGGATTGAGGCGTCTACCAAGGGCGCAGTCCTCCTCTTTGTCGCATCCGAGGCCGAGTACTACGCCCGCGCAGCTGGAGCGTCAGAGTTTGGCGGTGGCATCCTCGGCGGCATCACCGGTGGTGTTGCCCAGGCCTACGCCACCATGGGGTTCTGCACATGCATGAAGACGGTCGAGATCACCAAGCACAAGATGGCGGCCACGGGCGCGCGGCCCCAGTCCACCTTTGCCACCTTCATGGACATATATCGCCGCGAAGGCATCAAGGGTATCAACAAGGGCGTCAACGCCGTTGCCATTCGGCAGATGACCAATTGGGGCAGCCGCTTCGGTCTCAGCCGTCTGGCCGAGGGATGGATGCGCTCCCTCAGCGGCAAGTCCGACAAGGAGAAGCTGACCCCCTGGGAGAAGATTATTGCCTCGGGTCTCGGTGGCGGCCTGAGCGCCTGGAACCAGCCGATTGAGGTGATCCGTGTCGAGATGCAGAGCAAGAAGGAGGACCCCAACCGACCCAAGAAGATGACGGTCGGTAACACGTTCCGATACATCTACGCCAACAACGGCGTCAGGGGTTTGTACCGCGGCGTTGCCCCGCGCATCGGTCTTGGTGTCTGGCAGACCATCTGCATGGTCGCCTTTGGTGACATGTATGTTTTCCCGCGCCCTCTCCCTCTCTCTTATTCTACATCTTTTACTTGCATTCGCTAACCACAAAACCGGGCGGTTTCCAAAAATGCAGGGCCAAGACGTATGTTGAAAAGCTGACGGGCGACGCCCCAACGGCCAAGCACTAAGCTTGCGTTTGTTGCAGACATGAGAATCGAGCCGTTGAAACGGAGGATACAACGAGAAGAGGGAGGGCGAACAGCGCTCTCGCACCTGCCCCTCGACGCCTCCACAGCATCTTCTCTGGCTCTGCGATGGTAGTGAGTTTTCTTCACACGTCTCGTGTCGGAAGAAAAAGAAAAAGACAAGAGAGGGAAACAACAGCTGGTTGTGGTGCCAGAGCAAATTTTTGTCGCTTCTTTCTCGTCTTTTCCGGGTAGGGGGGTTGTGCCCTCCAAGGGATGTGTCACATCGTTGTTGTTACGCACCATTGTCATCTCATACTCCAGTGTAGAAGTGTGTCCTTGAACGGGCATCGAATAGACAGACGTGTTTCTCATTCGACGTTGCGTGTTGGGTGTTGGGTGTTGCGCCCTCCTCTATCGAAGGGACGTGTACAATATGCGTGTGTGTACACTGTACAGTGTAAGCATGTACATACAACCTAGGTACCTACATATACACACATGTACGGGATTCACAACCGCCCCCTTTCCCTGCAAAGCTGCAAGCGTACCCAGTAGGTAGTTACCTACTCGGTAGATACCTATTAGTAGATACCTACCTACCTACCTACCTAGCACCTAGTAATCATCGGCGCAGCACTCTTGCGACACAGCCATCAATGGTTCATTCATCTACATGCGCATCGCGAGGGCACATGATTGTTTTACTGATCTGTGTTGTTGCGAGGGGCCATCTTTGCTCGTCTTTATTTCTTCATCATTTCGAATGAAGAAACGGAGCAACACTCGACCCCCTTTCCTCCCTTCCTTCTTCTCACTCCACCACCCGCAGTGCCCCGAGCAAAGACGGCATCTCCTCCCCCTCCCCCTCCTCCTCCTCCTCCTCCTCGTACTCAAGGTCCCAGCCTTCCTCGCCGTCGAGATTGAGCTGCGCCCCGCTGTGCATCAGGTCCTGTACCAGCGTCTCGGGAAGGGAGGCCACGTCCAGGTCCCTGGCCAGGTTGGCCGTGTGCACGTCCGCCGACGCCGCGGGCAGGTCGGCAGCGCTCCTGAGTCTCGGGAAGAAGGATCGGCGCCGGGGTCCGGGTCCGGTGCTGGCGGCGATGGTGCTCTGCTGGTCCCTCTCGAATTGCGGGAGCAGTGGCCCCTGCGGATCCATGTAGGCGTGCGCGTCTGCGCGATAGAGCTGCGTCGCGGCGTACGAGGGCCCTTGGACCGCGCCGATGACGGGGCTTTGGTGGAGCACGAGCTGGCTCGAGGCGAGGTACTTCTGTCTGGCATATTGGGCGATGGACTGGTGGGAGCCGTCGTCCGGCGGCGGCGGGTCAGGATGCGGCTTGAATGGCTGCGGCCGGCGGACGCGGCGGCCGAGACCGGGCAGCGCGGTGAAGTGGGAGACGTGGGCGTCGCGCTCGTCGACGGACAAGAGGAACACGCGGCCCGTGGCATCGCCCACGGCGAGCTTGGCGTGGTCGGGCGAGAAGACGCCGCAGGAGATGGGCCCGGGCGCCTCGAGGAGATTCCGCACAAAGGGCCGGCGCCCGCGGCGGACGTTCCAGACCTTGACGAACCCGTCGCTGGAGCCGGTGTAGAAGCGATCGGCCGTGGTGCCCCAGGCGGAGAACTTGATGCCCGTGTCCTCCCGCTCGCGATCAAAGGTGAAGTCGTCGATCGGATACCCGTGCTGCAGCACATGGATGGGCCGGTCGCCCTGCGCCGTGTCCCAGACGTAGACCCGCCCGTCTGTGCACGCGGCCGTGACGTAGGCGTGTCTGAGCGAGTTGGGCATGATTGTGAGCTCGTTGATGTCCGAGGCCGGGCAGTCGAGCTTCTGTATCTCGCCGTACGCGCCGCATTCCTTCTCCGCGTCCCACTGGAAGATGTGGATGTTGGTCCGGGTGCCCTGTTCCACGATGAGACCCGATGGCGAGGTGGCCACGAGGAAGCGAGGCAGGGTCGGATGCCACACGATCTCGAACACGTTGGCCGTCGTCACCGTCATGATGGGCACCTGGACCCGCCTTTCTGCATCCCAGAGGACGATTTCGCCCGAGTGCACCTTGTCCTCCGGGATGTCGCCTTCGTCGCCGGTGAGGCTGCGAGGGGAATAGCCGATGGCGAGCAAGTGCCTCGTGCCTGGACACCGACCCCATTGCATCGTCGCGGGAAAATATGCCCACTTGTCCGACCGCGCCGCGTCTTTTCGGGTACATGAGACCGTGTAGTACTCGCTGTTTTGTATGTCTGCCGGGTCAACCGTGTAGATGCGAATGGCTTCCGTGGGCACGTCCGCGGCTGTTGCGACATGTCCTGACCCGTCCTTGGCCGCGGCAACAAAGTTGACGTTGCCATCGTGACGCCAGGTGGCCACGACCTTGATCGAGTCCTTGTCCTCCATCATGTTCCATACCTTGACCGTCTTGTCAAAACTAGATGTAAAGCCTCGGCCGGCAGCGTCGTCGTAATCGGTAGACACGACCGACGAGTAAAGCCACGGGTCTTGACTCTGGCGCATTGCGTCTGTCGAGTTCTCCCCCTTTTCCACCACTGGTCGCGGAATCCTGTGATCGTCGAGCGCCTGGAGAGTTCCTTTCGTCGTCGAGCACAGCAGCAGGTTTCCGGGCTTGTTGTACTGCTGATTGTGCGCATCGGAATGAGCCGTCGTGCCACAAATGATATTGCCGTTGGGGACCCAACACATGGTCGTGATGTCACCCGCGCAGTTGGTAAACTCTGCTATGACCGACAAGCCGTCTTCATGACAGATGCGAAATTGGTTCTGGAAGTTCTCGTACTGTCGCATCCGCCCAAAGCCAGCATGCCCGTCAAGCTCGCGAGCCAACAGCAACGATGGGACCCGGTTGGCAAGTCGATTTTGGAAACGTAGGACCGGGTCGGCCTTTTGGAGCGAGAGCAAACGAGGATTCGTGCGCCACACTGTGTATCCAGCTTTCACATCTGAACAAAAATTCTCGACGTCTTCGGCCGTTCGCCCGGCAATGGCATCGCCAACGATGGAGCTCACATCGTGTTTCCGTATCGCCTGAGCCAGAGCTTCCTCCGTCCTGGGAATCGGTGTCGAAGCGGCCGTCTCTAGTCTTCTGATGATGTCTGCGATTTCGGCAAGTGTGAAGTCGGCGTGGTAGGCGACCGGCAGAGGCACGCAATCTCGTAATGCGACACGGCTTGCACGGCTCTGCAGGCCGCGAGCGATGGCGTCACGAGTCTTGGCCGTCAGGTAAGGCCTCCGTTGGAGCTGCAGCCACGTGCTGATGGCGGGCGAGGCATCCGTCTGACGTTTCTCGACCGGCCGTCTGGGCCGCACCCTTGGTTTGGGAACCCGCGTAGGCGCGGTACTTGGCTTCGTCTGAACAGGACGAGAGCAGGATTGTTCCGGCGTAGGCCGCGGCACAGCTACGGGGACAGACAGCGGAGGCGTGGGCGGTTTAGGCTGAGGCTTGGGAAGGCTCGATTCGACCTTCAACTCGTGTTTTTGGTACTTCTAGCCAGCCGATGTGTTAGCCTGATGTCAAGTACGCAAGGAAATCTGGCTTCGTGAAACCGCACAGGAAGAGTTGCTAGCTGCTGCACCAGTGATGCTGCGCGCGTCTCGATGTCAGAAGCTTCACGGGTCGACAAGACCCCATTGGCCGCCTCGACTCTATTGAGAAAGCTCGTCGTTTTGAGCAATATCGTCACTGCCTATGTGTCCGTTGAGTCAGCTCCATTTCATACCAACGCCTTGCCGGGGCAGCGAGTGAATCTTTCCTTCACATATAATATACACAGATATACACACACACACACATATATATATATGTATGTGTGTGTACATACTAATGTAAAACGTACCTCGACGGCTATTTTATCCACAGCATACTTCTGCGGCGATAGTCGATCCACTGCTCTCACAACATGGGGCAGCAACAGCTGCTGCACAAACGCCTTTGCCGTCTCTCGCTGCCCTTGCACCCATTCGGGCCCAATCCGTCGTTTCTTGGCAGGCGGCGGCTCTCCGGAGAAGACACTCAAGTAAGGCTGCTTATTGGCACTGGACACATGCGAAGCAGTATTCCCCACGCCTATCGCCGTCGGGACTGGGTCGTCGAGCGTCAGGTCTATCACCTGTCGCGGCGCGGCGGTCATAGACGCGGCACTCATGGGATGAAGTGCATCCAGCTTCCCCATGCATATCCTTTCTGGCCCCCGGGATTGTGCCTTCAACATTAGACGCAAACCCCTAGCGGAGGAGTAGCCACTGACCTGAAGGCTTCACGATTCCTGGATTCTTGGGGAATCATGAGCGCGTGAGGTTAGTTATTTCAAGGCAGCCGGTTCGCGTCGCCTCGGTTTCCTGAGTCGCGTCCCCACGTAAAACAAAGTAAAGGAGTGGGTGAAGCCGGTCTGAACAAGTTCGATAGGCGGCGAATTATGGGGCAAACTAAAGATAGTGGGGTTTCTGGGCCGGAAGAACCTAATTGCGGCTGCTAAGTGAGCTGGGGGTGGTCAGCCGCTAAGCCTAAACGAGATGGGCTCTGCTACTTTTACACAGGTTTACAAATTTAAAGATTATACATGTTCATCCTTGGAAATTTTAGAAATAAACATTTTTAACATGGGTGACTGTTGTCTTATTGTTTAATCCTCTAAAAGACAGTCTGCAAATAGTAAGAAGACTTATAAAGCAAAAGTAGCTAGATATTAGCAATTTACACTATGCTTGATAAAGCAATAATCACATAAGTTATATAACTATAACATAACTACTTGCTTCGTTATTTGCCTACTAATTAATTGTTTACTAATAAAGTATTATTCATGTTGTTACTATTGCTTGTCACAAATCTTCAAGATCCTACGCGACATATGCTAGATTTCCTACATGCTATTGTTACGGTCCCGCAGGAGACCCCCACAAAAGGGTGGACTCCCACTATATGAGGGGAGGTCCACGATAGTAGATGGAAGAGAATCTTTATTACTCTGGGGATGTGCGCCGCCCCACCTGTTGGCCTCTTCATTTTGTCCCATTCTATAGCTACATACAACGCTAACCCCTGCACCTGATAAGTTTAATTTGCTAAGAAGAATTGTGTTACCATTTTATTAAGTTGTTTTATTGTCCCTACAACTATAATCCATGCAGACCCATCTACTAGCATATTAGAGACAAAATAGCCAGACAATGGCTTCCGCCTCTAATTTTCACGTCACTTTTGTATTTGCTAGTCTTATACTACTAGGTACCTGTTGAGGTACTTGATAAATCAATCCCAATCCCCTCCTCATACACACACCCCTCCACACACACACATATATATTTACAGTTGTTTCGGGCCCATTTAGCCTACTATAGCTTAGCCAAACCAGGCGCCGGAGCACTTTTAATTTCGCCGTACATGGCGTCGATCTCGGCCCGGTATTTCTTGGCTGCCTGTGGTCTCTTGAGCTTGAGACTGTTTTTCACGAATTTGGTTAGCTTTCTGGAACTGCACATTATCAGAGACAGATTGGTAAACTTACGTCGGCGTCAGCAGCTCGTTCTCAATGCTGAATGGCTCGACGTCCAGGTAGACGCCTCGAACCTTTTCAAAACTGTTGAACTTGTGCTTTCGGCCAATGCCGTCGAGGACCTTGAGAAAGGCTTGCCTGACCTTGGGATCCTTGGCGGCCGCCCTCAAATCGCCGGCCTCGGTGCTGACCTTGCGGCCCAGGATCTTGGAAGCCCAGGCAGGGAAGTGTTCGGGGTCCACGCCAAAGATGGCCACGAGGGTGGATTCCTTGGCATCGCCGTGGACGTAGCTCATGTTGACGAGGCTGGTGTTTGCGGCGTACACGTTTTCGATGCGCTCGGGAGAGATGTACTCGCCCTGGGACAGTTTCAGGACGTTCTTTTTTCGGTCAATGATCCTGAACCGGCCCAGCTTGTCGATTTCGCAGATGTCCCCCGTGTGGAACCAGCCGTCTGCCTCGAGGACCTTCCTGGTTTCCTCGTCGTTCTTGTGGTACTTTTGGAATACGGCAGGGCCCCGGACGAGCAGCTCGCCTCGGGGATTGGGCTTGTCATCCACCGTGTAATCGAACTCGGGGACGGATTCCAGGCACAATTCCACGCTGCTCATGGGAGGACCGATGTTGCCGGTGCTGAAGTCGCCCTTCATCTGGACAGTACCCGTGGCATACGTCTCGGTCATGCCCCAGCCTTGCTGAAAGTTGTTGGCGAAGGCGGCGCGGAGAAACTCCTGGACATCCGGGTCTAGCTGAGCGCTTCCGCTGATCATGGTGTGGGCCTTGTCGAGGCCGACGGCGGCTCGCACCTTCTTGGTCCAGATCCTGTCCCAGAAGAAGTGGGTGTTGGAGGCACGGCCAGGCGGAGCCTTCATGGCGGCCTTCTTGGAGCTGATGACATGTCGAGATAAAGCTCCGCGCACGCCTTCGGCTTCAATGGTGGCCGAACGAATAGCCGAGTTGAAACGGTTGAACAAGCGAGGGACAGAGATGAAACCGGTAGGCTTGAGAATCTTCATGTCATCTACCAGACCCAGGACATCGCCTCGGAAGAAGCCGACGGCAGCGCCTTCTGACAAGGCGATTTGGTCGACGAGTCGGCCGTAGATGTGGGCGAGCGGCAGGTACGACACGTGAACGTCTGATTCTTTGACGTGGCCACCCAGACGAGCGGCGGCATTGGCGGAGACGGCGTTCCCGTGGGTGAGGACAACGCCCTTGGGGGGCCCGGTGGTGCCAGAAGTGTAGTTGATGGTTGCAATGTCGTCCCAGGCGGCACTGCGGACGGGACGACCGGATTCGAGACCAATCTGCTCAACCTCGCTCATGGAGTAGACCTTGATGCCATGCTGAGCTGCAAGCTCATTCAGCACATCAGCTTTGGATTGGCCAGGAAGCTCACCACTGCTCAGGGGATCCATGGAGACAATGATCTTTAGCGTGGGAATGCGCGACGCGAGCTTGATAAGCTTGGGAACGTGAGAAAGTGAGCAGACAACGCTGGGCAGCTCAGCATGATTTATGATGTACTCGGTGGCATCTGGGCCGAGAGTCTCGTACAGAGAAACGGTGAAAAGGGCCTGAGATGAGGCACCAAGATCTGACGCGTTCAAAAGTGGTCAGCCACACATGTAGACAGCGACACCTCCCATGTGATCTGGGGATGACTGGACATAGCATGCGCCCTACCAGCAATCTGCCACTCGGGGCGGTTTTGAGACCAGACGCCAACGCCATACTTCTCGAGGGGGTAGTTGATGCGCTTGTGAATCTCAACGAGGCCGGCTCCGAAATTGTTCCTCCGCTCAGCAACTTGGCCATACGTGATCCACTCGAAGCTGTCGCCCCAAGCCTGGGTCGCGGCATTCCACTTGCGGGAGCCCAGGCACTTCTTGTTGGGTCGCTTGCGGGCCGAAGCTTCGAACAGGTCGTGGATAGAGCGGATCTCCGGGTCGTAGGTGGCCAGGAGATCTCTGTCGCGAAACCTCCAGCCTCTATAGACGGCACTACGGCCGGGGCGCTCAGTGCCAGGGACAGCAACGCCGTAGGGAGAGCCAGGCGGAGGAATCGCACCAAGCTCCACCTGGAGCGCAGCGACATCTTGAGACGGGGCCATGATCCGGCTCGGGGGGGTATGTGAGGTATGTGTCTTGATCGCGATCGAGACTCAGGTAAGACCGTACGACCGAGGTCAAGGACGAGATGCGGTCGGGTCAGAAGCGGGTTGTTGGGAAGAGGAAGAGAAGGGGCCGAGCAGGAGGAGCAAAGGGGCAAGACGCGGTTTCTGGGGTACAGCTGGGGGACAGAATATGAAAGTCTAGCTCGGCGGCGGGCCAGGCGAATGGTAGATGGTGCTTAGCAAGCCCGACAACTAGCCGCGCAAATGCTCATTGCTCGATGTGGGCATGACGCCAAACGATGTGATTTGGATCCGGCGGAGTGTGCGGCTGAGAATGGCCCAAGGGCCGAGGTCCAGGGAAGGCCGAGGTGGCGGACTGGCCCCAGAGCCCCAGATCTGTCAATTGCGACGGCTGTGAGTGGTCCGACCTGGTAGACCGAGGCCCCTTGTAATTGGGTGCCTTGGGGTGGAGAAGGCCCGGGTGTTTTTGTCGGCCGGGACCTGCGCGAATCGGTACCTTGAAGTACACGCATGCCCGAATTTAGGCCTAAGATTGCGCATGGGTACTCATGGGTTACCTCGCACATGCGGACTGGATTGCTATGCGCCACACGTGGCTGTGCCCGCATTGCCGCACACCACCCTCCCGGCACTTGCCAAAGCTTGCCAAATTTGTCACGATCAAGTCGGCCAGGGTCCCACTCGGTTTCAGAGACACATCATTAGCAGCAGCAGCCTCAAGCTGTGCCCTGCACGTTGCAATGGCAACATGATGGCCATGTCCGTATCTGCGACGTCATGGTGCCTAAATCCAATGGCCCCGGGCATGCCCGTTGCCGCCCCCCGCACTGTCGAACTGCATTGCTGGGAAGAACAAGACTTGATGCGGTCGACTTGTGCGGCAGTGCTCCTTTCGACGCTGCTCCTCTTCATCTCGCCCGGACATTGATGATTCTCTGCCTATTATGAGTCGACTCAGCATGATCGCAATTCGAATGCTGCAGGGCCTGCAGGGCCTGCTGGTAGCGGGCAGTCTTGGCGTTTCTGCCTATGGAACGTCGTGAGCGGCGGCATGATTTCCCCCCCCAGGGCGATGCTCCGATGAAGCTGATCTGATTCCAGTCGTGAACGAAAACCACATGGGAACATCATAAGCACCTCCAAACTCGATCGACTTTTTGCTCTTTGCATCTACCGTGTCCATTTTATCGATTGCGTACCTGGAGCTCAGCCTCCGATTTTCCCAAACGCCTCGCCCAGCCGTAAGGGTTGTGACTTTGGGGGGTCTCAACACCATCTTGTACTTTGGGGGCTTCGTCGGCATTGCGGTATATGTTGGCGTCTTGATGGTATGGGTTTGTCATGACAATGTGTGCAGCGCCAGCCGGGGTGAGTTCGTCCTGGCCGCTGGCGCCTTCTGTGCGTGGATTGTATCAACCATTCGAACGACCAACAGATGATTGTCGGGGGTGTCGAGGCGCGGAGGAAGCCCATGCAGATGCGAGAGGCTCAATGTGACGAGAATTACCAAGGTGGAAGGCGTTCAAGGAAACGATTAAACGACGGCGGGTAATCGAGCAGCATCGCTTGGTCTTCCAAAATCGAATCATCTGCCACGCTGGCCACGGGATGGCGAGTTTTTGTTTTGGGTCCCTCCTTCCTTTGTTTGGCAGGTTTCGTCTTCCATACATTTCCCGGAGGTCAGACAGACCAAGGCATTGTGTTGGGCGAGAGGTAGATTTAGATTCATGAGCAACGACGAAACCACGTGTATGTGCTGGGATGCTGATGGTTGGCTTTCTTTCTGGATCCAGCCTTTACTGGGGTTCGCTTTTCGGTTTTCGATTTTCGATTCGCGCCCGGACACGACAGCCCCACCCAACCTGAGCCGAAGTAGCAGCTACTTGCGATTTGGGCGAACAAGCCAAACACACGATATCGAGCGAAGCTGTCCAATGGAGCGGACCATCTGGCGCCATTCATCGTTGAGTTTGTAGGGTGCGAACCAGACGCAAAATGGCGTGCTTGTCTCCCAAAGCCACGAGCCCACGAGCCCCACGCTCACGGGCGAGTGCGATTCGACACGAGGCGCCCCACCTCGATTTATCCGCCCCAGATATGCGCGTGAGAGACCAACGCTGGACCTCTTTGATCTCCTCGAGGTTGCTGCCGAGCACTTTTGTGTGTTTTTGCGTAACGAGTACCTCCAATAACGCCATTGGCCTCTCAGTTCAGCTGTCGGCCATGGCGGGGGTGGTTTGAGCCATGGCGCAAGTGCTTGATATGATGTGCTGAAGCTGCTTCTTCAAGAATGCGGCACACCGTCGTCCTCTCGTCCTCTCTCTCTCCTCAATTCAGCATTGATCCCGGATTCATCAATCCATTTGTCGTGACTGGACCAGAATGTCTGGCTTGAGCAAACACTTCGAGACCCTTCAGCTCCATGCTGGGTGAGTGTGTTTCGACGACGATTGGAGCGCGTGGCTGGTACCAAGGCATTGCATTGCAGCGATTGACTGATGACTTGGTGCTGTATCATAGCCAGGAGCCTGATCCGACCACCAAGGCGAGAGCTGTGCCTATCTATGCTACTACGGTAAGAGAGAAGAGAAAAGAACCATTGGACCGAAGGGTGGCTCGAGACTGACGGATCGCAGAGCTACACGTTCAATGATTCCGCTCACGGCGCGAGGCTCTTTGGCCTCAAGGAGTTTGGCAACATTTACAGCCGCATCATGAATGTAAGACGGCGTTCTTCCATTCTCTTCTTGGTTCTCCTGCTTTCCATCTTCACTTCTTGGACGGGTGAAAAGAAGAAGAAAAAAAAATGCAGGCACCACAAACCCAAAGAAGACGACCAGGAAAGCTGATCTTCTGCTCCTCTCACGCAGCCCACAGTCGATGTTTTCGAGAAACGGATTGCCGCCCTCGAAGGAGGAGTCGCTGCGCTCGCTGCGTCGTCTGGCCAAGGAGCCCAGTTCATTGCCATCAACACACTGGCCCATGCTGGCGACAACATCGTGTCGACATCCAATCTGTATGGTGGCACGTACAACCAGTTCAAGGTCTTCCTCCCCCGTCTGGGCATCAAGACCAAGTTCGTCGACGTGGACAAGCCCGACGAGATTGCGGCCGCCATCGACGACAAGACCAAGGCTGTATTTGTAGAGAGCATCGGCAACCCGCGCTACAACGTGCCCGATCTCGAGGCCATTGCCAAGGTCGCCCACGACAAGGGCGTGCCCCTGGTTGTGGACAACACGTTTGGAGCCGGCGGCTACTTCATCCGCCCCATCGACCACGGGGCCGATATCGTGGTTCACTCTGCTACCAAGTGGATCGGCGGACACGGAACCACCATCGGCGGCGTCGTGGTCGACTCGGGCAAGTTTGACTGGGGCAAGCACGGCAAGAGATTCCCGCAGTTTATCGAGCCCTCAGAGGGCTACCACGGCCTCAAGTTCTTCGAGACGTTTGGCAACCTGTCCTTTATCATCCGCGCGCGGGTCGAGATCCTGCGCGACCTTGGCGCCACGCTGAACCCGTTTGCCGCGCAGCAGTTGCTCCTGGGCATTGAGACGCTGAGCCTGCGCGCCGAGAGGCATGCCCAGAACGCGCAGGCCCTGGCCGAGTACCTGGAGAACAGCCCCTATGTGTCCTGGGTGAGCTATCCTGGACTGGAGAGCCACCCTTACCACGCGGCGGCCAAGAAGTATCTCAAGAGGGGCTCCGGTGGTGTGCTCAGCTTCGGCGTCAAGGGTGGTGGCGCCGCCGGCAGTCAGATCGTGGATGGATTCAAGCTCATTTCCAACCTGGCCAATGTTGGAGATGCCAAGACTCTGGCTATTCAGTACGTTTGTTCTTTCTTTGTCCTCCCGTCTTTCTCTCCTCCTTTCGCGTACAAGCCACAACGGTTCTGTGGGCGCCATCTATCGAACTCGAGAGGTACCGTTGCTAACGCGTGACGCAATAGTCCCTGGACCACCACGCACGAACAGCTCTCTGATGATGAAAAGGCCAGTTCTGGCGTCACCGAGGCAAGTCATGAGCAGCAATATCCTCTTTTCTTCTGTTATTTGACGCGGTTTGTGTTTTGTACCGACAGGCAGATGATACTAACCTGCTGTCTTTCTTTTTCGTTCTCCCTTGGCAGGATCTGATTCGAATCTCTGTCGGCATTGAGCACATTGATGACATTATTGCCGATTTTGAGCAGTCGTTCAAGGCCGCCGAGGCGGCGACCAAGTCGTGAGCTCGTGCGTGTTGACGAGGACCAAGTAACGAGACCGCGCGGCTGTTTGAAGCAGATGTGGAGTTTTAATGTGCTTTTTTTTTTTTTAAAAAAAAAAGAACAAGTTCGCCACTTGCTATCTATATGTGTGGTAATGTTGCCAACACTGCCGTGCGGTGCCTTGTTAAGTCCCCATGGAGTCGTGTCGTCGAGATATGCGAATATAATTTTATTTTTAAAACTTCCATAAATCTGCTTTGATATTTCTTGCAGGTTGCTCATGTTGCCTATACTCTTTCTCACTTGTCTGAACAGAATCATCGGCCCGTCGCCGTATAGTTTCTTTTCGTCTGCCTTTTCTGTTTCTTTTTCCAACATCAACATGCCCATTTGCCCAAGGTAGCCAGGCAGTTACCCCACACCCAATGTGATTGGTCCACACCACCCGCCCCCCCCCCCAGAGTCTCGGCCAACCACCAAACAACGCTCCGTCATCAGACCGATCCCTCACACGCCTTCACCACGAGAACGAGAACAGCCCCAAAAGACCGACGAGGAAAAAAAAAAAAGAACCCACCCCCACGCCTCCGCGACCCCCCCGCCGCGCAAATGCATCTCCTCGGCCTCCTCCTCCTCTCGCTCCCCTCCTGCGCGACAGCCGCCTCCCTCACGCTGCACCTCCCCCCGACCGTCCTCCACCCGGCCGGCCTCCCGCCCAGCACGCACGCCACCCTCTCGACCCTCTCGCGGCACCACTCGGCGCCGCTCTCGGCCCTCCACACGTTCGTCTTCCGCAACGTCACCCCGGGGTCCTACCTCGCCGACGTGCACTGCCCGACGTACGGCTTCCGCCCGCTCCGCATCGACGTGTTGCCCCCACGCGGGGAGGTGGAGGGGCCGGACGAGGGCGCGGCGGAGCGCGAGACGGTGCGCGCGTGGGATACGTTCCGCGGGAATGAGTGGGCGAACAAGGGCGAGGAGGCGACGCCGGTGCGGGTGGGCAGTGGTGGTGGCGGCGAGGCCGACTACGGCTTCGAGGTGAAGAGTCTGGGGGGCAAGGTGTACTTTGTCGAGAGACCGAGCTGTATGTTTTTGACAACCCCCCCCCCCCCCCCCCCCCCCTTTCTTCCCCACATTCTTTTTCTTTTTGGGACGCTGTGTGGTTTTCTGTCGCTGTGTGTTGCTGTGCTTCCCCTTTTTTGGGGAGAGTTGGAGGAAGGAAAGAAAAAAGAAAGAGAAGGAGAGAAGATGAAGCAAGAGAGAAGACAGAGAGAGGGGGGGGGGGAGAGAGAGAGAGAGTCATGTGCATCATGTGCCTCGCGACCATCACGCCTCTGCTAACAAAAGCCCAAAACCCCACAGTCTCCATACTGAGTATTTTGAAGAACCCCATGATTCTCATGGGCCTGGTCAGCATGGTCATCTTCATTGGCATGCCAAAGCTAGTCGACAGCAGTACGTCCAAACTCACACCCCCCCTTGCCAGTTCTTTCATCTCCCATCTCCCATCTTTCTTTTGCACAACCCCCCCTTTAATCCCCTCCCCTACAACGCACACACACACACACACACACACACGTACGTACATACACGCTCACTAAACCAACCCCCCGCAGTGGACCCCGAAACCAAAGCCGAGTTCGAGGCCTCGCAGCGCAACAGCCCCCTCAATGCCGTGCTGGGCGGCGGCGGCGGCGGCGGCAGCGGCAGCGGAGCGCACCAGCAGCAGAGCCCGCTCGGCAACTTCGACATGGCTGCCTATCTGGCCGGTTCGGGCAAAAAGGATGCGGGGGGGGCGGGAAATCCGGCCGGTGGACAGAGGGAGCCTGTGCGGAGGAGATAAAAACTGAAAAAGAAAGAAAGAAAGAAAGAAAGAAAGAAAGAAAGAAAGGGGGAAGAAAGATAGGGATGGATTTTGTGAGGGGATTGCGGAGTGGGTTTTTTGTGATGGAAAAGGGAACAGAAAAAGTATAGATTTATATGAGCTGGATGGGATAGATGCGCTGTTGACGTTCATGGGTAGAAAGAATATATGAATAGAGGCGCGATTGCGATTGCTTCTCCAGGCTGTCAATTCCAGTCCAACTCCAGTCCCATACCGTCCCGTCCCGTCCCGTCCCGTCCCGACCCGTCCCCATCCATACTGTACTCCCCCTTTCCCACGACCCGATACTAAAAATCACCGCCAAAGTCGCCGCCGCCGTCGTCGAAATCCCCCCCGCCATAATCATTATCTTGTCCGTCCTCTGTGTGGATAATGTTAGCAAAGCTCCTCAACTTGCAACCTTGACCTTGTCGAGATGGCAGAGGGGGAAGAGGGGTCCAGAGGCCCAGACTCACGGTATCCCTGCATGTACTCCTCCTGATCATGATCGTGGATGGCATCCGCGATCAGAGCCCCGCCCAGCACACCGGCGCCCAGGCCCATTGCACCGCCGGCGAGGCCCATGCCCATCCCGCCCATGCCCGGCTTCCTGCCCGGCACTTGCTGCTGCTGGTAACCACCCGGGGGGCCGTATGCTCCGCCGCCATATCCAGGCTGGCCGTAGGCCTGCTGAGGGTATGCGCCGTAGGCCTGCTGGGGATATCCGCCGTAGCCGTAGCCGCCGCCCATGGGAGGGGGGCCTTGCTGGGGAGGCGGCGAGGAGTAGTAATTCTGCTGGTGCTGCGAGTGCTTGCCCTTGCCGAACAGCTTGCCCAGAATCCCGCCGGCACCTCTGCTCCTTGAGTCGTCACGAGGCGGTGTGTCTGATGGGAACTGCTGCTGCTGCTGCTGCTGCTGCTGCTGTGGGTGCTGGCTCCCGGGATAACCCTGCGCATACGAATCTGCAGAACCGCCGACTCCATAGCCAGCAGGCGGGGCTGGGCCCCCTCTCGCCGCCCGCGCGTCCTCCTCGGCCTGCAGCCTGGCGGCCAGCCTTGCGTCCTCCTCCTCGCCGGCCGGTCCGTGAGGCACCGTGCCCGTCTTCTCATCGGTCGGGTTCTCGTACGGGTTCTTCTTCGTGTCCGTCGCCACGGGCGCCGTCTTGCCTGCCTCGTAGCCCGGCGGGGGGCCGGACGGGGCGTTTTCATCGACGGGGAACACGGGCGCGGTTGGCTTCTCCCATTGCGACTTTTTCGTGTACACGTTGACGTAGAACCTGGCGAGGGAGGTGGTGTTTAGTCTCGGGCCTCCTGACGTACATTCATCCACTTCTTCCTTCTCCACCCCCTCTGCCCGCCAACCAAAGAAAGACGAGGGTTCGATGGGAAGGGCGATGCGTCCGAGACATACCACTCTTTGTACTGGTCGTTCCAGCGCGCTACCCACCCGGCCGGGACCTCTGGCGCCTTGGGAGGCGGGGCCCCTGGCGGCGGTGCGAAGTCGTCCATGTGAGTTTTTTGTTCTTTCTCCCCGTGCAGAAGAATGGTCCTTTGTACAATGTTTGTGGGCTGCTTTTAATCGCCCCGAGATTCGCGCGCCGACGGAGCCACCCTGCTTCGATTTGTTGCTCTTGTTTTTCCCTTGTCTTTTCGAGCGGTCTGACGGCAGCTTGTTAGTCGTGACGACACAAAAAGAGGGGGGTTCGCGGCCGGGACACAAACCGGGACGGCGTTGATGCGCAGGGACGACAGATGCAGACGTAGAGAAGATGTGTCTTGGCCGGTTGTATGTCCAGGCTGGTTGTAGGTTTGGAAAAGCAGGGCGATTGGTCCGATTGAGTAGGAAAGATGGAAAGGCTTGGGGAAATGAGTGCTCTGCCCGGAAGGGGGGTTCCTAGGTTCGACGAATATATACTGCAGGAGGACGCAGACGTTCGCGTTTGCCCCTCCGAGATTCCGGTGCCCAGTGTGGCCACTACACAGCCTGCTCGGGGGTCCCGTGCCCGAAGCCTGCACAGCCACCTGGGCGCAGGCTGCCCGCTGGCCGAGGCCCGAAGGCAGGCTACTGCGGCACTGCGGCACTGCGGCACCGCGGCAGTTGCCAAACATGGCATCATAGCATGGCCAGTTGCCAGTTGCCAGTGCCAGTTGGCCGTCTATCGTGATTCGTCATGTCCATGACCTGCCTGCCCCCAGCCACACTTGCGACAAACTCGGCGGGGTCCGGCCCAGCAGCTGCGCACACCGCACACCTACACGTGCCTCTCTCAAAAAATCAGTGATCGATGACGCCATCATCATCATCGCCGCACTCCGGCCAGCCCGACGCGCAAACGTCGGTGTGCGCGCGTTCAAATCACGCCGCGTGGTACGAGGATACTTGCTCCAGCTGTGACGCGCCGCGGTGGGACGAACTGATGGGTTCACGTAACCCCCGTCCCGACTCCCCAAACCCCCAACGTCATCATCACAAAAACCAAAAAACAAAAAAAAAACCCCTCACTCTCAAGTCTCCATCCATACCGATCGTAAACCTCCCCCCCCCCCCCCCCCCCCCCCCCCCCCCCCC
>SRQA01000208.1:0-29953 GCA_018360365.1 Claviceps citrina | reverse complement strand
GGGGGGTGGGGGGGGGGGGGGGGGGGGGGGAGCCAGAGGCTTTCCAGTGTTGGATCAAGCTCTCTCGGATCAGAAAATCAAGGTCTCTTGGATCAAGGCAAAGGCAAAGACAGAATCAAAATCATTCCAACGGCGTTTATATCAAGCTTCTGTCATTTCGGCTACTCAATGCTACGGCAGTGGAGGATAGTCCATGGTTCTAGGTCTACATGTATCCATCAATCAGGTCCCAAAGTCGTAAAAGGCAAGTTCATAGGCGAACCCGAGCGTCATTTTCGCATGCTCCAGCATGTGGTCAAACGAAAGGCGGTCGATCGTGTCCGAGGTCGTGTGAATGTCCTGGTTCGACTTCTCAAACAAGGACTCGATGACAAATGCGGATGGGTAGCCGGCCTTTGAGGCAGAGGCGTGGTCGGAACAGGCGTAGCCACACTTGGTTTCGGCCCAGGGGAGACGGCAGTACTAGAGACCAGACAATGCGTCAGCAAAGCCTCGGTTTGATTGTCCCTACGAAACAATTCTACGTGTATATGGCGCGGTGCCAGATCTGTTGACAACGTACCTGCTCGATGACGAGCTTGATAAACGTGGTCAACCCAGCATCAACAAAGTCGACAACAACGCCGACGCTTTCAGGCAGGCCCGCATCGAGGGTGCCCTTGGTGAAACCAGTCATGTCCTGCTGCAGCATAGCCTTCACATCGCGTTGCCGGCTCTCATACTCCTTGAAGACGGCTTGGCTGCCCAGCAAGCCGCCCTCCTCGGCGCTGTACCAGTGAAACTCGACCGTGTTCTCGGCCTTTCCCGCCACAATCTTGTCCGACTGGAGCAAGGCGGCAAACACCTCCATGATGGTCACGGTGCCACTGCCGTCATCGTCCGCTCCAGGGGCGGCTAGGACAGGCAGCCACAGGTTGATGGAGTCCTGATGGGCCCCCACGACAATCGTCTTGTTGCTCCTTCCGGGAATGGTGGCAATGACGGAGCTTTGCTTCCACGTATGAGGGAAGCTCTTGGCAGTGACCTTGGGCTCTGCACCAGCGCGCTTGATGATGTCCGTCACCTGTCCCAGCACCCACTCGGAGGACTCACGACCATAATCCGAGTTGTAGTAGCGTGTGTGGAAGCCAGTAAGCTTCTGCAGGTGGCCCCGCATGCGCTTCTTGTCCAGCGCGGGAACAAGTTTGGCGACAGCATCACGCTGAACGCATTTGTCCGGGAACTTGACCTTAGTCTTGGCAGCCAACTGCGTCATGCCCAGATCGCGCGTCGCGGTGATGTCCATGAAATGCAAGCCATTCTAGATGCGAAGAGATGATAGAAGAAGACGGGAGTGAGCGCGTGGTGGGGGGGGGGGGGGGGGGGGGGGGGGGGTGGGGGATGGGGGGGAGCAGTTTTCGATGGTCAGCTCGTCCCAGAATCTTACTACAACCAACGCGCGGTCTTGCTTACACGGCGAAGTTCCCACTTCTCCTCCTCCGTGACCCATTGCGTCTCCCCTGGCGCGGTTTCGATCAAGAACTTCTCGTAGGGGTCGAGCACTACGTTGTCGGTCTCGCCTTGCTGGAAGAAGCGAGCGGATGTGAGGGGCGTGCCTGCAGCGAGCAGCGCATGAGTGAACTTCATGTTGGCGGCGAGGGTGTTTTTCAGGGGGATGATGAGTTGGCAATGTGATGCTGGAGGATAGTGAGGCCAAAGGGGTATGAGGATGGCGGGATGGACGCTGGATCTGTAGACTGGAGGGGATTCGTCTTGGCTGCCTGCTCGACCTGCCTGGTCCGTGGTTGCCCCTTGCCTCGCAAGTTGCTCGCTTTCTTCGGATGGATGGATGGGATGGTGACTGGAGTGGATGATGACGAGGTCGATTGAAGCCTTCCCCTTCCGGTGTAGTGCAGGTGCTGCTAGGCTCCTCCCGGCTCGTGCCATGTGGGGCACGTGGGGCCCAACCACCAACCATCAACCATCAACCACCACCACCATCAAAACTAGAGAGGTACCTTCCTCCCCAAACCAGATCACCATGTTTCCACATCAACAAACACCAGAAGTAGCCCAGCTCAAAAACACCATGGCGCACTCGCTAAGTTGCGCCCCCATCTTTGCGCCAGCCGTGCTTTCGCCCGCCCTATGCGCGAATCATAAGGTTTGGAGTTTTTTTTTTCTTTTCTCCGGCTATTTTTCTTTCTAGTTAGTTTTCGTTCGGACATGTCAAGAATAACTTTTTGGGTTTTTATTTTTTACTTCTCATGTACAGGGCGTAGACCTAGACGAGCCGAACTTGGCTCGCTAATGTGTTTTTTTTTTCTTCCAAATTCGTTCCCTTCCAGACGGCAAGGATAGGAAATGTGATGTAGAAGAGGACACAGCGGCAACACCAACACCAACAACCAACAACCAAGGCAACTAAAACCAAGGAATGCAACAAGAGCTCTATTCTTTTTATGCTCTTTCATTCTCTTCTACTTTATTTTTGCCTGCTCCCAGCCCGCGCTTCCCGCACAACGAAACCATCATCCGCCATGGCCATGTCCGCCCTCCTGCTGTCCATGATGCTCTCGATGCTCTCGATGCTCCCGATGCTCCCGATGCTCCCGATGCTCCCGATGCTCGCCCTCGGCCCCGTCCAGCCCGCAGCGGCATACACCGTCCCCTTGACCCTCCAAAACGGCTTCTACGAGATCACCTTCCAGGATGAAGACCACCTCCAGCCCCAGGGGCACTTCTTCCACTACGCCATCGACCCCTACACCAACTACACGTGCGGATACATGAAACACGGCCACGCGACGCCCCCCGCTCAGCAGTCCCTCCACTGCGTCGACAACGAGCAAGACGCCCTCAGCCGCGACAACCTCGATCTCGCGCGGCGCGTGCTCGAGAACTGGTGCGAGCGCTACGGCGTCCACAAGCACGCCATCCTGCTGGCCGTGCACAACGGCGTGGCCTGGTACATGTGCAACTGGCTCTACCACTTCGGTCACCAGATGAAGTACGAGGTGTGCTCGAGGAACGAGGTCCGGTTCAGCGAGGAGTCCCTCGACGGCCAGTGCGGGAAGGACATTGCCGGCATGATTGACTTTTACCACCTGCGGAGGTATGGCAGGGCGAGGGCCGGGTGGAACATCTGTGAACATCACGGCTTGAATCTGGATGCGCTGGTGAGGTCTGAGGGTGCTGGCGGCGAGGAGGGAAGAGAAGTCGACGGAGCCTGAAATGGTGATTTTGCGTCCCGGGGGAGGTTAGGCGTGTTGGTTTCGGGGAGTATAATGCCAAAATGGGAGCTGGAGTTCAAAAGTGTCTGCGTCTGGAGAGTCGTCTTTTTTTTCTTTTTTCTTTTTTTGGTAGTTGTTGTTTTCTTCTTTTCCCGCCTACCAACCGCCTAACGTCGGTTTTTTTCCTTTTCTTTCTTTCCGTTGAAACACGATTGCGGTTCGTTGCGTCGTCGTCCTTGGTTGTCAAGACCCATGTAGATGCTCAGAAGCACTCCCACCCCTCCCCCCGTCGAGGTTGAGAAGTTCCTTCTTTTTCTTTCTTATCCTCTCGCAGCAAGCGCCAAAAGAAAATGTCAGCGTCAAGTGAACGAAACAAAAAAAAAAAAAAGAAACAAAGGAAAGAGAAATAAATCGTCATCTATAAACCCATATCATCATCGCTCAGCTCCTCATCATCCACTCCTCCCCTCCTCCCCTCCTCCTCCTCCTCCCGCCTGGCCGCCTCCCCGCTGGCGCCAATCCTCCGCACCCCGTCCACCACGCCCGTGACGAAGCCCCTACTCCCGGCCAGCTCCATGGCCCCCACGCCCCTCAGGCTCATGACGCCGTCGACCCCGTTCTCCAGCTGGGCGGTGCTGCTCCGCATCTTGGCCGCCCTCACCTCCTGCAGGTCCCTCAGCAGGGAGCGGACCTCGGACGCGGAGACGACGTCATCGCCCGCGTGCGCGAGCAGCATCTCGGCCAGCTCGAACCAGTGGTACGGCAGCGCGCCCGGGGGCGAGCCCGCCGTGCAGGAGGGCAGGAACGGCGGCGACAGGACCGTCTCCCGGTCCGAGGGCGACAGGCCGTCGTTGATCCGTCTTGCGTTTCCGCGGGAGTCGGCTCGGGACGGCGGCGGCGGCGGCGGCGCCCACCCCTTGGTGTCGACTTTGGTCTCGTGGCGTATCACGTCGCGGAGCGAGTCTGGGTGCAGCCATGGCGGAGGGACAATGTTGGCACGTCGCTGTTTCTTGAGCAGGAGGGCCAGCCATAGGGGGAGGTCACTCCTCCGAGGGGGTCGCAGCTGAGGTGTCGAACCCTGTACTTGTTAGTACTTTTTTTTTTCTATGTTCTCCCAGATTCCCTTCGCCCGAGGACAGAACGGCGCAGGTCTGACTCTTGACGTACCGATAGCAGTTCAATGGACTCCAATTTCTGCCGCGGAACAACCGTGACGAGCTCCATCTCGCACAGGAAGGCTACCTCGGAGGGCAGCAGTCCCGGGGGGAGAGGCAGAGCCATGGCGAGTGCATGTACGATGCGCCGCGGATGGGAAACAAGCTCCGCGGGCTGATGGATGGCCCAGGATGCGTGGGTGGCTGGTGTCTGGGTGTTTTGCGGGCGACCGGACCCAACAGATGCCGCTCCGCAGCCGGTGATGCACTGTCAGAGATCGATCAGAGACAAGCAGCTGCACCCTGCACCCTGCACCCTGCACCCTGCATGCATCATGGATTCACACCGCACAGCAGCCCAGACTTCCGCCTCCCGCATGCGACAGAACAATCGAGCGGCAAGATGACATTGTGGTTGATATCATGCTTCAATTATGGGCTCGAGGGATACGAGAGCCCTTCATGAACATCCAACACGCCCCATCAGACAGCACTTGGATGTGGAAATAACAACAAAACCCCAGACACGCTACGCCACGCTTGATAGACAGCAAATGAAAGTCGTCACTGAGCCTCGAGACCAGTGTCTTTAAAAGACAAGACTTTCCAGGATGCCGCCCCGTCCCTCACCAACGAACCGACTCGTGCGATTGAAATCACACTCGCGCGCCTGTTGCGCAAGGTACTGCAGCACACTCCGTAGGTTCTGATGGAAATCATCCGTGCCAAGCTCGCTCAATAATCGCTGCCCACTTTGCAGATGGGCCTGCGCAGATGCTCTGTCACCATTGAGCGTTTCGAAAATGACAAAGAACATGCAGCATACTACTGCTTCGCGGAGATCAGTCTGGTGCGATGTGGCTTTTCTCGTCTCTGTTAGAGCTAGCCCGTAGCAGATGAGAGCTTCATTATAGTAATCATGTCCTGTAGCTTTGCCAAGGGACGCAAAGTCCGGGCTCTTGGCGTAGATGAGTGTGTGCACGGCGAGATTGGCGAAACGGATGGCTGCGCTGTCTTGTACCAACTGAGGAAGGGTGCATTCCCAGAAAATGTCGTCCAGTACTCTGGCTGGTGGAGTGGCGGGGAAGTAGGACGCAGCGGCGTAGCTTGGATATGTGTATGGGCTGTTTTGGGAGTCGATTGAGGCAGGTGGTGATAGGCTTCCTGCCGGCGATGGAAATTGCCAAAAGTAGTCTTGCGATGCCAGGTCGAGCTCTTCAGGCGATGACATGACATCCAGATCGGCGCAGGGAAGAGGAAGCGCGACCAAGGGTTTTTTCGCAGACGAGTTTTTGATTGTCGACTTGGGCTGACTGTGGATCGCCTCATAACCGCCGCAATAGCCAGCCCACTTGATGCAGTTTTTGCATGCAGGTTTTGTCTCATCGCACTTGACATGACGTTTTCTTTTTTTTTTTTATCAAAAGTCAGTTCAGTCTTCTCCATGTGTCTGGTTATAGCTCGCTTCAAGTTATGCTTACTTGCCTGTGTCATGCTGGTTAGTATGAAGTCCTTTTCAATGAAGCCCGTGACGAGTGAGCACGCCGAAGGAAGACGGGAAAGAGATACTTACAAGTAACACAACCCGTCCGCACCTTTGCAAACTTGGCACGTGTTGCACGCTTTCTCTTAGTGATGGGAAACGTTGACATGAGGGGCTCTTGACTTGAGTTCCTAAGCAGCGTGCAGCGTTAGCACACTATATGATATTGTTCGGCCAAGATGATTCGTTGGAGGCCGTACTGTGGTAGCTGCTGGTGTTGTGTGGACGACGTTGTGTGCATTTTAAATGAGTTATTTGCACTTGAAGATGCGAGTTGAAGACAAGAACGATATCGAGCTGTCCTCCGGTGATGGCCAGTATATAAGTATACAGATTTCACAAGAAAGATTTAGGGCTTCGGATATCGGTCAGACAACGTGGTTGAAGCAGTAGTTTAAAGAGTTTTTGGGGCCTAGAATCAACGCCATGCCGAGCCGTCTTCTTTTCTTATATGGCCTAGCTTTGACGGAAAGCAAGAAGGGAGGCACATGTAAGCCTGCAAGTGCAAGCGTGTGGAACCCGACTTTTCGTTCAGGCTCCGGGGATTGGGGCGTGAAGGCACAGATTTGCCAGGGCTGAGCCGCCACGCGAAAGGGAAAATCCACCATCGTCACTGCAACCTTCCAGTCGGAATCCGTCACACCGTCGCAGGCCAAAATGGACGAAGTAGGTGCCCCTTGGCAGCTTGCTGTCAGGGGCGAGGGCGAGATCAGCCAAAAACGCAACGGAGGAAAGAGGTGTAGTGGAAAGGGGGGGAGGGGGAGGGGGGAGGGAACTGGGGTGTGTACATACCATATCCGCGAGACACAAGGAGGTTTTGTCTGGCCGCCGATTCCATTTCCAGCCAAAGAAACGGCTACAGCGCAAGACAGGGCAAGATGTGGGTGGAAGAGGCTGGATGAAGAGGCAGATGAGCCATCGCCGACCAAAAAAAGGTGGACGAGTGCACCGACTATTGGCTGCCCACCCGTGGCAGTCAGCAGCCGCCAAACAGCCACGTCGAGTCCGCCACGGTACTAGGGAGTTGGGCGGGCACTGCGGGCACTGCGGGCAGTCGACGTTGACAGGCAATGACAGCTGGCAAGTGTAAAGGTTCAGTCAGATGCGTGGTGTGGGTGGCAAGGAAGGTGCAACGGCCAGGCCAAACAAACTTTTGGCTAATAAATTCCCGACCGCCAGGCAAGACGTGGCTTGCAACGTTAGTCTGTTACTGGCAAGTTGGCAACTGCCAACTGCACACAACGCCCCCCTCCCCCTCCCCCTTCCCCACAGGCCCAGCCACAACCCCTCCCCCCGAGACCCTGGGCAGTCCTTCTAGTCCTTCAACCTTCTCGTCTCTTCTTGGCAAGTTCTTGCTGGTGCACATCAATCAGCCTTATAGGGCACGGCGGGCTTGGCCTGAACTTCTCGAGTCCCTGACTCTTCCTCTCGCAGCAGTGAACATCTGTTGTCGTCATGACGGAGAAGACAGTTGAAATCGAAAACAGAGCTGGGAAGGCGGACTCGTCGAGGGACTTTGCATGGCCTCTTGGCCACCACAGGTCGCGGCATATGCCGAAGGCACTGGCGCTGGAAAAAGAGAAGCTCAACAGCGGCAAAGCCACAATGGAGATGGAGACCCGACGGATTGGATACCAATGGATACACGATGGGTACACGATGGCACGATGGGGCTAGGGGCCAGGGCCCTGGGACGCCCGCTGTCACCGCAGCGGCTCCCGCCTGGTGGTGAGGGCGTGGTGAGGACCGTGAGATGCCAAAGGAGAGAGACATTCCGGTCGTCAACGGTCTCAGCATGTGCCAAGGGGTCCAGATTAGGCCATAGCTGCGGAGCTGACGTTGATGTGACGGCAATAGGGTGTAAATCATGGCAGCCGTCGAGATTTCAAAACTTCAAAGTATCAAACCAAATGCGGTCCTTGACTGAGCCCCGCCGGGGGTTTGTTGACCTCGCTCGCTTCTTGGGCTGGTGCGCTTTGGGAAATGGACAACCAGGACAAGTTTGGCAAGCTGAGCGCCATGGTACAATCCTGACGTTGATCTTCGGGTCTGGCACATGCAAAGCGGCGAGGCCTCTACCATGGCGCCTAGAGTCCAACGGGCGTTCAGGGTCTAGAGCCGTCATGACGCTGGAAGAGCAACGTCTGCGGCAGAGGGAAGCCAGCCCACCAGAATCCAGGCCGGCCGCCTGCTGGGCGGCAGGGGCGGCTGGGCGGCTGGGCGGCAGGGCGGCCACCACTGCGCAAGCAATGTGGGGCGCTTCGGCGACCAACGCGTCGTCGTGAGCTGATCCGGCAGAGCGACACAGAGCCGACGCAGAGCCAACGAGCTGCCTCGGCCCCGGGTCATCTTTTCAGCGAGAACGGAGGGGGGGGGGGGTCGTTATGGGGTCCCGGGGAAAGGCCACGATGCGGCATGTCACCTCGCCCTCGTCATTCGATCAACGGTTGGCGTGGCATTCCCCAGCATTCCTCTGTTCCCGACTCCCAGGACACTGACAGCGCGTTCCATACGCACTACTGTACTAGCATGATGCTACCAGCCTACCACTGACTAGGTACCTAGACAAAGACACCAACCATGTCGGCGCCGCTCATGCCGCCACCCTCTTTATTCCAACGTGTGCTCTGAGTCTGAGCCGACTCTGACCTCCCTCAGGCTCCCTGACACAGCTTACCAAGATGACGAACATAGGGCAGCAAACCCCAGGGTGCTTGCTGACGCTCACCCACACGCCCCACCACCAGTGACGACTTCTACAGCTTGCCATGTGTTGTTGCTTGGCTTCCCAAGGTACCTGGTGCCTTGATGCCATGTCCATGCCATGCAGCAGCACCTGATCGGCTTGACCGGATACAGTCTGTTCATCATGATGCAGCCGCCATTGCGCAATTTTCCATGATTTCCATCCACAACGCTTCACCAGGGTAGTCAGTCTTTTCTCCTCCGATGAGCAAAGAACGGAGCGCCACTTGGCTGCCGAAGCGGGCAGTCTTCTGTCGATTGAGATGCGCGAATAGGACGTTGAGAAGGGTAATTTTCGTTTCCAAGCCTGTCCGACTCGATTTTCGAGCAAGCGAAAAAGGCGTTAAGCTCCAGAAAGATACCCGGTGTCATGGTTCTCAGAAACAAGAAAGGAGGCGGAGGAATTAAATGAAACAACAAGTGGCTTGAAAATACCACAACAGGAAAAGCTAACCACCCCCCCTCGTATTTCGAGCAACTCATCGCCGATGAAAAGCATTTCTGGTTCGGCTCTCGGGTACACGTCTGCCAAGCATGCGGTAGTCGCTAGCTGTAGGTACCGGAATGCGTGGCGCCACTACGTTGTCCCCTCGTTACCAATATCTGGGTGTGTGGTGTGGTGATCCGGGTGTGTGGTTACACTTTTTTTCCAAAACGTGGCCCGCGGCTGGTCCAGAGGCAACTTGCCGGGTGTCGGGAGTAGGGGGAAAGGGGGGGGGGGGGGGGGGGGGGTGGGGGGGGGGGGGGGGGGGGGGGGGGGGGGGGGGGGGGGGGGGGGGGCAAGTCCGGAGTTGGGAATCCGGACTGTCGCGCTTTGTTGACGCCCTCGCACTTGGCTTCCATCTTCAACATCCGTCCATCATCCGCCGCGCTTGCTTGCTTTTGGGTCTCAGCTGGACCAGAGGAGCGGGAACGAAACGTCTTGGTGGTCCCAGTCCCAGGCCATGGGTACACTTTGACGCCATGGCTTGAGGCACGGCAAACGACATTGTCCAGATTCGGAAGGGAAAATCATCCCTGGCTAGCAGGAAAAAAACTGAAAATCCACCCACGAAAAGAAAAAAGATCATGCCAGAAAAAAAAAATGTACCAAGAAAAAAGCAAAAGAAATTTGCTGGAAGAAGGGGTGGCGACCACGACCCCCAAACCAAGGAAATTATTACGAGAGCGAACCCCCAAAAAAATCTGAGCACTCTTTCAAGTGTTCAGTGGTGCAATGGAAAAGGAGCAACACCAGCAACACCCAACTGGCCCGGCCCAACAAGCACGAATCTGCCAGCCAGCCATGGTGTTTGGCAGCCGGTCGGCAAATCCCGCCGAGGTCGTGGCCATGAGGGACAAGATGACGAGTTGTGATGGAAATGGAGATGGTGAGCATGAGCATGATGAGCATGAGCATAGATCCGGCGGCGCATGCCGACGCGTCTGCGATTTTTTTTTGACGACCGTCAGCAGCGCACGTAATCATGCTGCGTGCGTCCAACACGGCGTGCACACTGTGCATGGATTCAGAGCTCACTTCAGAGCTGTCAGCACCTGCCAGCACCTGCATGGTCGGTCGCAGTTCCCGTCATCGGAGCATGAGAAAATTTTTATATCATTTAAGGCCTTCGTCAGTCAGGACCTTCGTCAGTCAGGACCTCGTCAGTCAGGCCCATCATATCAGGCCCAGTGGAACTGGTGCAACATAAAAAGCATCGCTTGATGCTTCCCTCTGAGATCAGACAGAACACGCGGGGATGTACCTTTTGCTTGTACAAGCATGGATTACACCAATGCTACTCGACGTTTAGTACAATCCAAATTAGAGACGACAACAACTTACCTTCCGTACGCGAGCCGGGAATGCTTTGAGAGGCTTCACGTGAGGAAACACTCGGTTAGGATCTTTAATTTTTTTTCTTTTGTATGCTTGAGCGCTTCCGTCACCTC
Source organism: Claviceps citrina (assembly GCA_018360365.1). NCBI lineage: Eukaryota > Fungi > Ascomycota > Sordariomycetes > Hypocreales > Clavicipitaceae > Claviceps > Claviceps citrina. The sequence goes on along the minus strand of SRQA01000208.1, from coordinate 19,367 downwards.
CTTCTCGATCAGCGCCTCATACTCCTTATCGTTTGCAATGCGACCGGCAATCTTCGAAGCGCTCGTGGGTAAAATGCGACGAGTTTCTCTTAGCCATAGGCTGAAGAGCAGAGTCCTGGTTCTTCTTCATCTCTCGTTTCTTCCCGCCTCGAGTTATGGGAGCCATGGTAACAGATGACACAAGAAGATTGTTCGCAAAGGAATATCTGTTGTCGCTAACATTTGTAGCCGGATCCTGAGGAAAACATTGCGGCCGAATGGGAACAAGCGGTAGAAGTGTTTTACCAAACGGTACTCGCGTATGATAGCAGCAAGCCCGGTTTGTATCGTTCGCTTCCAAATACTTGGTAGGTCGTTGCTTATTATCGTAGAAACACATGTTGCCTAGAGAGCAGCTTCTAATCGGGTTTTGCAATTGCGACAAGCGTCCCAGGCTACCCCCAGCAAATCGACCGCCGAGCAACGCAAAATAAACGCGAGCAAGTCTCTTGCTACCACTGCGACTCCTAATCAAATCAGGCCCTTCGTCAGTCAGGCCCTTCGTTAGTTAGGCCCTTTGTTATTTAGGCCCTTTGTTATTTAGGCCCTTTGTTATTTAGGCCCTTTGTTATTTAGGCCCTTCGTTATTCAGGCCCTTTGTTAGTCAGGCCCTTCGTCATTTAGGCCCTTCGTCATTCAGGCCCTTTATCATTCAGGCCCTTAAATTAGGCCCTTCAATCGGTCGGGCCCTTTAATCAGGCCCTTCAATCGGGACCTTTATCGGTCCATATTCGGTTGAAGACTTATTGCGTGCATTAACACTCATCGGATGGACGTACCACCGTCGCACAGAGACAAAGCGAGACTCTATCCACATTTTCGTCGCCGAAATGATGAGTATTCCCGTGCGCAAGTGTTCCTGCATGCATTGCCTTCGTTCCAAACTCAAGGAAATCGAGAACAGCCGCAGTACCGAGCCAAGAATTCCGGTGATTGACTGCGGTTTCGCCGTCCATTCGGCTCCTGCTAGCCGCAACACATCCGTGGATCGTCATCAGCAAACCCCCGGGAGTCACGTATAGCGGTTGGCGGGGGTACCACAATCCAGACAATACTTCAATCGCAGCCGCTCAAGGAGACGGTCAGACTTGATTGAAGGGAATTTCCGACGACACTTCCTCCTATGTCAAATCGGCCGATTGCACCACTTGTTACGTGTTGGTTACCTCACGCATAAGGGGGAAGTCCACCAGTTGGAAGGACTTGGTCATAAAGGTCATAAAGGGGTATTACACCTTACACCAGAGTCACGATAAGTGCTGAAGTGTACGTAGTGTGTGTGTATGATTGATGATTCCTTCTTCGATGACGTGGTATCCGGATGCCTCGAGGTGAGCTTCCTCGGCTTCAGCGTCGGAGTTGTCAACCACTACAACGTGGTTGGCACTATCTCCTCCTTTCGGGGCCTGTTTCTTGTACATCTCAGGGCGGCGCTTCCGTCGGTCATAAAAAGGGTAACGGAGCGTTCGAGGGATATGTGTCCTGGGACGCCTTGTCACAACGCTGTAATTTAGGACCTTCAATCGGTCGGGCCATTCAATCAGGACCTTCAATCAGGACCTTCAATCAGAACCCCCTTCAATCAGGCACTTAGGAGAGTTTTAAAAGGAAGAAAAAGGGGCATAGTAGCCTTGGACATTTACTACTTAGCCTACATATAAATGACTATAGAGCGCTGGTAACAGCTGTCTTGGCTATCTTTAGCTACAATAGGGTGTCTATAGTATGAGTTTTTAATCTGTTAAACGTTTTAAGCTAGTGTGAGCTATAGTCCGCCGTACCGGTCCGCACAACGGCCCGTTCTCCATCAGAACGAAGCACCGGCCCGAAGTGGCACGGCGTCGACGACGTCGTCTGCCGTCTGCCGTCTGCCGTCTGCCGTCTGCCTCTGTGGCACAAAAAAAAAAAAATCGTCAGATTCCGTATCACCGTTGCATCCGCCGCGAAGGAGCCTCCCACCCAACACCCGGTACTGTTCTTTCTGTCTCTTCACTTTGCCCGTCGTGCGGCAAAAAACGTGGGCGCTGACTGACGTGAGCGAGACGGCAGACCCTTTTGTCCCACGCCAAACACCAAGCAAATGACGCCTCCGTGTGCCTCCTCCCGCCTCGTGCTGGCCAAGGCCACCCCCGACGAGCGAGTCGCCGTCTGGACGCAGCACCAACCCCAATGGGGCCCTTCCTTTGACCCCGAGGCCTACGTGAGGCGCGAAGAGCAACTGCTGGACCTGGGACTCACCAAGGACGGCGGCCTGACCACCTGGATTCTCACCACCCAGGACCGTCTTCCTCCTTCTGCTTCTGCTTCTGCTTCTGCTTCTGCTTCTCCTCCGTCCCGGGACGGGCCCGGCGGCCGACCCATCCTCTCCTCCCTCGAGGTCTATCGCAAGAGAGCCATTGTCCGCGGCGCAGACGGCACCGTCCGCGACGTCACCGCCCACGGCGTGGCCAGCGTATTCACCGCCCAGCAACACCGCCGCAAGGGCTACAGCTCGGAACTGCTCTCCCTTCTCGGGGACGAGCTCGCGCGCCAGCAGGCCCGGGACCCGGGCAGCGCCGAGTTCTCCGTCCTCTTCTCCGACATTGGCAGGACGTTTTACGCCCAGCAGCGGTGGGAGCCGTTCCCGAGCACGCATCTGACCTTTTCTGTGAACCCATCATCCAGCGCCGCCACCACCACCACCACCACCACCACCACCACGCACGACGATGACGACGATGACCACGACGACGGTTGTCTGACCCTCATCACGAGCGACAACCTCGCCACCATCGCCGAGCTAGACGAGCAGACCCTGCGCGACAAACTCGCCCGCCCGCCGCCCCCCGGGCCGGACACGGTCCGCGCCGCCATCCTTCCCGACCTGGCCACCTACGAATGGCACTTCGCCCGAGCCGCCACCCTGACCACCCGCCTCTTCGACGGCAGATCCCCAACCGTCCACGGCGCGCTCTACACCCCGCCGCGGCGATCCCGCTCCCGCTCCTCCCGCGCCTGGATGCTCTGGACTCCCGCCCCCGACAAGCAGACGCTCCAGATCCTCCGCTTCGCCCTCGAAGACGCCTCCGCCGCCACCACCAGCGACGACGACCTGTCCGCCGCGCTGCACGCCCTCATGGCCGTCGCCCAGGCCCAGGCCCGGGAGTGGCTCTGCTCCAAGATGGACCTCTGGAGTCCGGATGCCCGCACCCAGGACGTGGCCAGGCAGTCCACCAGCCTGCGGAGCGAGCTCGTTGTTCGCGAGACGGCGTGCATCGCGAGCATGAGATGGTTCGGCGAGGGGAGCATCTCTGACGTGGAGTGGGTCGATTGTGACAAGTATGGATGGTGTTGAAGCCCGATAGGGGGGGGGGGGGGGGGGGGGGGGGGGGGGGGGGGGGGGGGGGGGGGGGGGGGGGGGGGGGGGGGGGGGGGGGGGGTGTTGTTGCAGATGGTGCATTATTCGTTGGAGGCCATGACATGGAGATGGCTTTGTACACACACGCGCACACACGCACACACAAGAGTCTAGACAAGACCAGACCAGACTAGAAAAGACTACATCGAGCAAACCACACATCAAAAGAGCGTTTCATGAACGTACATTACTGGCTTGTTCTTCTCCTCACGGGATACACTCGTCGGGCTCTTCGTCCCTGCCTCACATCATCCATGTAATGTACGCCTCGTCCGCCTTTCCTCCCAGCCCAGCATTTCAAGGACCAGAGAGGCTCCATTGTTCTGCTCCTCCCCCCTCCTCCATCTTCATCACGCAGCAAAAGCCAACCAAGTCTCCCATTCCCATTCATCTACTCCGTCCTCTCAGTGAAACAACTGCTAAGCGATTCTGTGGGGGAAGAAGAAAAAAAAAAACAAAAAATGACACAATTATCCAGAGAAGCTCTCCCTTCCTCTTCCCGAGTATGCCATCCCTGGAACCTACACCCCCTACTCCGAGCGCCCCGTGAGAAAAGTGTATTCTTCTTTTTTACACTCACTTCTTTTCTGCGTTTCTTCATAGCCTGCTGCTTTAATAGCTTCTGCCAAACATGACCCATTTCTGAGCCTTGCCCTTGCATTCCGGGTTCAGGCATGCCGTTTCGCCAGGGACTAAATCAGCACCTTCAGGCTGCTCAAAGGGAATGCACAAGCTCTTCATTCCCATGGACGGGAGTTTCTGGTTCTCGGGCACGTCTCGGATATCGTCGGCTCGGGTGGTCAACTCCTTGATGCGGTCCTCACACTTGCCGTCCAGACAGAATGGGATCAGAACAACATTCTTCTCGTCCAGAGAGGGAAGCACGTCATCCCAGTTGGTGATCTTCTTGCGGTGCTCCCTAAAGGACGTTTCCGCCTTCTTGTACATATCCGCCTGAATTGTCTCCAGGAGCTCAGGGATCTTGGTGGCGAGATCCGCGATGGGAACCTCACCCTTCTCGCCAGTATCACGTCGAGCGTACGTCACAACGCCTTTGGCGGCATCCTTTGGCCCGAATTCAAGCCGCAGGGGAACACCCTTCATTTCCCAGTCGTTAAACTTCCAAGCAGGGGTGTAGCCCTCTCTCCAATCAGATTCGGATCGCACCCCAGCATTCTTGAGAGTAATGCGCATCTCGTCCATCTGGTCCTCGTGCTTCTTCCGGTTTTCAGGCGTGGTGTTCTTGTTGATCCCCACGGGGACGAGAACAGCCTGAATCTGGGCAATACGGGGTGGCAACACGAGACCCTTGTCGTCACCGTGAACCATGACCATGACGCCAATGACACGAGTAGAGAGACCCCAAGAGTTCTGCCAGACGTTGACGTGCTGACCCCTGTTCTGAGGATCCTCAACCGTGATCTGGAACATCTTGCTGAAGTTCTGTCCCAATGCGTGAGAAGTGGCACCCTGGATGCCGCGGCCGTTGGAGGGAATGTATCCTTCCACCGTGGTGGTATAGTACCCTCCGGCGAATTTCTCGTTCTCTGTCTTCCTGCCACGGACGACAGGAACGGCGAGAAGTTGCTCGTACACACCAGCATATAGTTCCAAAATCTCCAACACTTCTTGGCTTGCCAATTCCTCCGTCAGATGAGCAGTGTGACCCTCTTGCCACAAGAACTCTCTAGTTCGGAGAAATGGAGTGGTCTGCTTCGCTTCCCAGCGCACTACAGAGTTCCACTGGTTCAGTCGAAGGGGAAGATCTCGGTGGCTGCGTATCCACTTCGAGTAGTAAGGATACATGACGGCTTCGGATGTAGGACGGATAGCCACGGGGACTTCGAGTTTCTTATCACCACTGAGAAGAGTTGCACGAGGTCAGTTGCTGAGAAATGGCGAAAACGATGCAGAAGAAAAGGTAAATTCGTCAAGGCACACATACGCTCTCTCAACCCAAGCCAACTCGGGGGCGAAGCCCTCGACGTGGTCTTTCTCCTTGTCCAAGGAGGTCTTGGACAAGAACATGGGAAAGCTGGTTTCCTCGACGCCCATTGCTTCAATATGGCCTTGAAACCACTTGCGAATGGTGTTCCAGATGTGCATAGACAAAGGACGCAGCACAAAGAAGCCAGAAATTTCCTGGTAGTATTCGACCATTTCGGCCTTGAGGACCACCTCTTGATACCATGCTGAGAAGTTTTCCGCCTTGGAATTTGTGATGCCGATTATGTCGTCAGTCTTCTTGCCTCCAACGACAGCAAGTGAAGCCTTTTTTGCTGCCTTGGCTGCCTTATCAGCAGCATACTGAGCCTGTTTCTCTGCTTTTTTCAAGGCGCTTTTTGACTGTTCGGCGGGGGCCTCCATTTTTTTTTTTTTTTTTTTTTTTTTTTTTTGGGTGCAACTCGACGTCGAGGAGATAGAACAAGGTAGCGTTATAGAAAGAAAGGTATCGTTGAGAATTCGACGCAATGAATCCAAGTCGTTCTGCAGCTCAATGACTGACTTGGCAGCAAGGCTGACTCACAGGATGCGGTTGCTGGCGGTGTCGCTAGTTGAAAGGGAGGAGGGGCAGGCCAAAAGATAAAGAGTCGGCCAGCATGACTCTGCCCAGGCGTCGGGGCAGTGTCGGAGTCGGTATCGCAGCTGGTGTCGTTGTGCGCTGTGGCAAGTGTGCCCCGCTGGCCCTTCCTTCTTGAAAGGTACAAGACCGTTCAACGGTGCACCGTGCAACTCAGGTCACGCATGCGCTGTCCAATCATCAGGCCTGCAGGCCTCGCCCAGTGGTTTGGCGGCCCCTGGCCCGTGCGCCACGGACTTGGTACCAGCCTTCCGGGCATTGAGACCACGGAAGTGGAACAACACACGCTCCGGCAAAAGTTTCGCGGGGCAGCAGGCAGCTCGGCGGAGCAGGCAGGCTCAGCGCCGCCAGAGCTTTTGCTTTGCCTACCAGGCCGGCGCTTTTCAAATCACAAACCGCAGGCAGAAATAACAATATCGCCCGACATCTCGGACCGCCGCAGCCATGGCGTCCATGTTCGAGCAGCCGCGGAATGGCACTCTTTTCTTGGGTGGTCAGAAGATCTCGGGCTCCGACATCCGTGATCAGAACGGTATGTCTCCCCGCCAGCAGAGGAGGTGGATGGAGGTCGTCGACAACGTTCCGTGTTAACCGTTGTGGCAGTTCTCGCCACGCAAGCAATCGCGAATGTCGTCAAAAGCTCATTTGGCCCTAGCGGCCTGGATAAGATGATGGTGGATGACATTGGTGTAAGCCTTTCTCTCTACACTTCTGTCAGGTTGTGTCAGGTTGTGAACTGGGCCCTTTCTCACACAAGCTCAAACAGGACGTAACAGTCACCAACGACGGCGCCACCATCCTGAGCCTCCTCGACGTTGAAGACCCTGCAGGCAAGATTCTTGTCGACCTGGCACAGCAGCAAGACAAAGAAGTTGGCGACGGCACGACGTCGGTGGTGCTGATCGCTGCTGAGCTCCTGCGAAGAGGAAATGAGCTCATGAAGAACCGCATCCACCCCACCACCATCATCACCGGCTACCGATTGGCCCTTCGAGAAGCGGTCAAGTACTTGAACGAGAACGTCAGCATCAAGGTTGAGAACCTCGGCCGCGACTCCCTAATCAGTATTGCCAAGACCTCCATGTCCAGCAAGATCATTGGAGCCGACTCGGAATTCTTTTCCAACATGGTCGTCGATGCCATGCAAGCTGTCAAGACCACCAACAACCGAAATGAGAACAAGTACCCCGTCAAGGCTGTCAATATTCTCAAGGCACACGGAAAGAGTGTCTTGGAGTCGGTGCTGGTCCAGGGCTACGCCTTGAACTGTACCGTAGCCTCACAGGCAATGCCTACTCACATTCAAGATGCCAAGATTGCCTTTCTCGACATGAACTTGCAAAAGGAAAGAATGAAGATGGGTGTGCAGATCACAGTGGACGACCCCCAGCAGCTGGAGGAAATCCGTGCCCGAGAGTCCGGCATGGTCCTCGAGCGAGTAGAGTTGATCCTGAAGGCTGGGGCCAACGTCGTCCTTACTACCAAGGGCATTGACGACCTGGTTCTCAAGATGTTTGTCGAGCGCGGTGCCATGGGCGTCCGACGCTGCAAGAAGGAAGACCTGCGCAGAATCGCAAAGGCCACGGGGGGCACTCTGCTGAGCACGCTTTCCGACCTGAACGGTGATGAGAAGTTTGAGCCCTCGTACCTCGGTCACGCCGACACGGTCAGCCAGGAGCGCATCTCGGACGACGAGTGCATCCTGATCAAGGGAACCAAGGCTCACTCATCTGCCTCCATCATCCTGCGAGGACCCAACGACTACTCGCTCGACGAAATGGAGCGCTCTGTCCACGACTCTCTGTGCGCCGTCAAGCGCACTCTCGAAAGCGGCAGCATCGTCCCCGGGGGTGGCGCCGTAGAGACGGCCCTTCACATCTATCTGGAGGAATTCGCCGGCACCGTCGGATCCCGCGAACAGCTCGCCATTGGCGAGTTCGCCCAGTCCCTCCTCATCATCCCCAAGACCCTGGCAGTCAACGCGGCCAAAGACGGCGCCGAGCTCGTCGCGCAGCTGCGATCGCGGCACGCCCTCTCGCAACGCATCCAAGAGGGCGACGCCAGCGAGGACGAAAAGAGCTTGGCCAAGAAGAAGGGCTACAAGAACTACGGCCTGGACCTGACGCGCGGCAAGGTGGTGGACGAGCTCAAGCTGGGGGTTCTGGAGCCCAGCATGAGCAAGGTTCGGCAGCTCAAGAGCGCCGTCGAGGCCTGCATCAGCATCATGAGAATCGACACGCTGATCAAGCTGGATCCGGAGCAGAAGCCAGAGGATGACGGTCATGGTCACTAAGCAGGGGGGGATGGGGGATGGAATCTAAGAAATCGTAAGAGGGAAAAGGCAGGGGAGGGGTCAACAAAGAAGAAAAGAGAAGAGAGTCAATACTTGGCTGTAATCTACAATGCTCTCCGTTGAGGTACATAGACAACCCTGGTTTTTTTTTTTTTTCCCTCGAAACCAAGAACCTGTTTTCGAATTCCTTTCCCGTGATCATGTCTTTCTATCTCCTCATCTTTTTTTCTATTCTATTTTCTTCTTTCCCTCTCTCCTCTTTCCCTTGCTTCTGAACCCCCGTCCCTTGATTTTGTCCGTCTGGTCTGATGCGACCCCAACAGGACGTGCCAGACGATTGAGAAAACGGACAGTATTCACGGGTGTGCAGTCTCGAGACGTTGAAGCATCAAGGATCATCACTTTTTCCCCCCCCCCCCCCCCCCCCCAAATCTCTCTCCCCCCAAGTATATATATATAGGTCATGTTGAGGAGACGAGATGGAAATAAAAGATCAGGTTCAACATCTGCAAAGGAATAATATTCGTAGGTAGCGCGTTGTAATTTATTTTTTAAAATGTTTATACAGAGTCCCTGGCTCGCCGTCTAGAATAACAGAAGTGGCGCTCTACAGTGGGCGAGATAGCTGGGGTTGGATAGCCCGACTTGTCTGTGTGGCCCGTCTGTCTGCCTGTCCGTCCATCCATCCGTCCGTTTCTTTCGTTTCCTCTACACTGCATTTTTCATCCAGCTGCCTGGAAGGGGAAAAAAACACCACCAAGAAACCACATCTTCTATTTCGTCGAACTTCCGCGCCGACACCAGGCTTTACTCGTACCAGCGCCACCCCCCCCCCCCCCCCCCCCCCTTTGCCCTCTCGTCCATCCGTCTAACCAACGACCAGCTTGCCGTCCTCGGGGAAGTCGTACTCGGGGATCTCGAGGTTGAGGGGAGCAGGACCCTTTCTTATTCGGCCAGAGATGTCGTAGTGCGAACCGTGGCAGGGGCAGAACCAGCCGCCAAAGTCGCCGGCCTCGCCGATGGGCACACAGCCGAGATGGGTGCAGACACCTAGCAGGGAAAAAAAAAAGGAGAGACAGTTGCGTGATTAGCTTACACCCGTCGTCACAGACATATATGAAAGATTGGAGGTGGAAAGGTTCCCAGGGAGGGCTACAGTGGGGTCTAGTCTTACCCAACATGACGAGCCATTCGGGTTTCTTGACACGCTCCTCGTCGGACTGAGGATCTCGCAGACTGGCGACGTTGACCTTGTTGGCGGCATCGATCTCGTCCTGGGTTCGGTGTCGGACGAAAACGGGCTTGCCACGCCACTTGATGATGACCTGAGAGAATCGAAGGAAAAAAAGTCAGACGAGCAAAACCAAACCATATCCCTTTTTTGTTTTTTGTTTTTTTTTTGGGTCATGTTGTCGCCTCCTTTCACGTTGTAAAACTAAACTCACGTTTTTGCCTTCGGGAATGGCATTCAGGTCAACCTCGACCTTGGCCATGGCCAAAACATCAGCAGAAGCAGACATGTTGACGAGAAATTCTAAAGCAAGACCGCGTCAGCAAACATTCAACAGATCCCCCATCGTCGTTCGTCGAGCGGCGACCAAAGGAAAAAAAAAAAATCGTTCTTCTCCGAACCCCCGCAAACACACGCCTCAACGGCCGTCCCCGTGCCCGCCTTTTGTCTCCCTCGTCGAGACCCCAACAGCCTCTTTCCTCTTCTTCTTCTTCTTCTTCTTCTTCTTCTTCTTTCTTCTGTCTTCTGTCTTCTTCTTCTACTTCCTCTTCGCCCACCGACTGACGTACCCTGAACAGTGCTCTTGGCTCCAGCGGCAGACAAGGCACCCATGGTCCCGACCATGAAGTACGAAAAGACCTTGTTCTTCCCCTCGCCCTTGTTGTTCATGTACTTTGAGAAATCGGGGATGGAGCTGCCCTTGTCGGATCCCATCTTGAAGGGGCTCTGGTAGGAAGACGCGGCGCTGTCGGATCGCACAGCGGTGCTGCTGATGGCGCGCACCACCGCGGGGGCAACAGCAGGCTTGGCAGCCGAGCGCAGGCATAACCTGGATGCACAGGTGAGAGACGCCATGGTGGAGGGAGCGGTGCTCGGGGCGTGGCGACAGGGTGGACGATGTGGCGAGACGTGAAAAGGGCTTTTTGCTCTTCGAGATTCGATTCGGCTGTGACGATGCTGAGTTGCCGAAAGTTTTGGACGCAAAAGGGGGGCTGCCTGAGGCTGCGAACCAGAAGAGCACGCTCGGAAATTGGCGGCTGCTGATTGGGTGGGCTGCTCGCCCGGCCGCCGGGGGCAGAAAATTTCATGCCTGATGCCTGCCGTTGTGCGATACGGGGTGCAGGTCAGCAAAGCAGGTCATGTGTGATGGTCAAGGCTCTTAATTATACATCCTAATCTCATGAACGTCCAAGAATATCTTTGTACACCTGCTCCCATAGAAAAATGCACCATTTTCGTCCATTCGTGATTCTACCACATTTCAAGCACATTCCCTTAGTGCATCCTCCTCAACTCCTCAACCAGGTTTCTCATAAACTCGGCGTTCGATCCAAGTCCCTCACACACAAGTTCTTGCTTCCCCTCGTCCAAGTCGAGGAATCTTTCAATCATCTCGCCGTCAATAAACCGAAATGGACGCTCGTACTCCATGTTCTCGTGCCGAAAGGCGCGCCAGAGTCCAAAACTGATATTACCTGGCGCATGGACATAATCTTGTAGTCTCTCCTGGAAATCAAACAGGAGTGGTTGATAATGGGAGTTGATGTCTCCGTACAAGTATAGCGCGCCTTCGACCTGTCCATATCTCATCAGCAGCTGTCTATTGCGAAACTCTGGGCTCCGACTCACCGATCCGAGGAACGCCTTTGGTGATACTATGGCGACCTCACTGGATGCGACGTGCAACCTCCTGATTCGATTGATCTGCTCTCCCAAGTTGATTTGAGCAAGGATTTTCAGGTTTCCGTTGCCATACATTCGCATGTCCTTGTCTCGTTCTAGAACGGTCATGTTTCCTCGCCCATCTGCCGCCAACCATCTCTCGCCATCCAGATGGCAGACCGATGTTGTCCATGCTGTTTCGTTGTGCCGTCCCTTCTCCGTCAGTCGAGCGGGAGATCCATTTTCCGACGGGGTAAACTCCACCAAGCATAGGGACTGCATCAGATCGACGACTCCAATCATGTTACCGGAAATGTCCAAGTCCACCGGGAAGGTACCTGGGCGATAGGCGGCCGCCTTCTGCAATGAGCCAGAGGCCGTCGTCTCCTCCAGATAGTTGTACACCACGAGAGTCTTCGACAGGCCTGCAACAATGTGCTCTCCCAGAATTCCCAGGCATCGGCACGAGCCTTTGACACTGTGAGAGACAATCTGATACACGTGCCGGTCCTCGTCAACGCCGAGCACGAGGATGCGGCCTCGGGCATTACTATCTTCCTCGTCGTCGTTGTCGACTACGAAGCTAGTTCCGACGATGAAACGTTCGGCCAGATTGCCTGTGCTATCAGGTAGTTCCGCGCGGATCACTGCTTCAACCACCTCCAATGACGTGGAGCCATTGAGAATAAATGGTTTTCCCAACTCTTGCAGGATTATTTCGTCAACAAGCCTAAAGGAGCTTGTAATCACCTCTGTGTTGTGAATAAGCTCCTTCTTGATGCAGCCGATCCCAAAGGCCTTGAGAGTGGGAGAGTACGCAACCCGTCGGACTGTCTCCCCCAATGTGAGCGATTTGACGTGAGTCAACCTTTCTCTATCGATATGACACAGTCGAACGTGTTTATCCGTAGAAAGCACGATGGAGTCTGGGAAAGCCTGAGAATCAAATGATGCAACGTACGTTGCGTCGTCTGCTGTGGTGGCCGAATATACAATTCTGCCCTCGGCACTGTAAATCAAACTGGCGTGTTCCGATGAGACGAAGACATTGTTGGTGCCGTCGGTCTGCGGCAGTATATGCAATCGAGCAGGGCTCCGACCGAGAGTGACATTTTTGCGTGCAGAAAGATGATATCCCACGGGAGATACGTTGAAGGTAACTAGGTTGCCATCCTCCAGAGCTACGACTAGATTCGGTCCTGAGACTTCGGATGGATGGAGTTGCACAAGAGCAATGTCTCGAGGCACAGACGAACTGTCTTCGGTGTCCCTGAGTGATTCTCCATGCAGCGGTCGCAACGTTGCCAGTTCCACAAGTGAAATGGTACCAGATGCCCACCAGCCAATGACGCCTATGTCTGGACAATCTCTGGCCGCGTGTAGGCAAGAGATTTGATCCGCCAGGTCCATTGTTGAGTCATCGGTCGGCTCACGAGAATTGGCTGCCAGGTGGTTCTGAAGATCTAAAGACACAAGCATTGATCCGTCGATGGCTAGGAGCACCCATTTTGAGTTTGCAGAGGCCGCAGTAATGACTCTTTCATCAGGACAGTCCCAGGTATTCACGGCCACTCCGCTTTCTGCATCAAGCAGAACAACACGCTGAGGCATGATCTGAAGCAAGTAGCCACCGGGCAAGTTGGCAGCCAATAACGTCTCCTTGTCAAAAGTTATGCCTTGAAACTCATACACCTCCTCAATGCCGCCATCCGGGTCAAAGCTGAAGACACGAGTATCTCCTACTGACGAGACGACCAACGTGTCTGTATGATTTGAGCCATGAGACTTCAATGTGAACAGGCCATTGGTGTCTTGTATGTCGTCGAGTATCCCTTTGTCTTCAATTCCTACGCCGCTTCGGATAGTCCGTAAACTACCAGTATGGTACGCACCACAACCAGCCACGATCCTGGTTTGTCCTGATGCAAAGGCATTTCCGCATTGGGTGTCGCCTTCCCTGTTGCCCATGTCCATTACTGCAAAGTCTAGTATTGGCGCATTATTAGACAAGGATTTCACTAGCGACATGCTGTGTGTGGAAATATCGATATAGAGCAGTTGTGAGTCTCCATGATGGGATGCCAGAAAGAGCATGTTGTCACCCATGTACACCAACGATGAAGCGCGTGATGTTACCTGTGTCGATTTATGAAATTTCAGTGGTGTCACGGTCATGCTGGTGACTACGTCTCCCGTCGCTTCTGCAGCGGTTTCGATGGTGAGGAGATCCAATCGGCCGTAATCGTCGGCGAGGAAGTAGTTGGTGCCATCGTACTCTGCCCATGCCACGTATATCTTGGGTTCTGAGAGGGTGGAAGACACACTCGAGTAGGTGAGACTGTCGAAATATGTCAAAAGAGTCTCCCCAACAACGAGTAAGCCCCCTAAGTGTGCTTTTGCGCCTTCGGTATTACGGACATGGTAGCGCTTTTCTTCCTTTACTGGAACTGGGATGAGCATGGAAGCATATGGATCAGGAATGACCTGATCAAGCTCTCTCTCTTTATGAGGGTCGAATTTAGCCACTTCTCCACCCCAATCGTCCGTGGTGAGCCTATATACTGCAACTCGAGCCTCCTCTTCGTCTAATTGAGACTTGTAGAGGAAGGCGATTCGAGGATGGCCAGTCCTGCTGTGTAAGAAGGTGCTCGCCTTCATCCATAGCTCGGTCAAGCGCACTTGATCCAAGGCTACCAATTTTGTGGTGATGCCTTTACGAGTAGGCAACCGAAATACATTGAGGACGCCTTCCCATAAATGCATGGCCATGAATTTGCCAGTCGGATCGACCAGACACTTATTTTGGCTCTGGGAGTGCCTCATGTATCGCTCGGCGATATCTTCGATGGTGTGCTCGACTGTGTCTAACTGGTTGGTCTCGGCGTTCCAGGCGACGTTGAAGTATTGCAGATGATCAGTACCGATGAAGAGCAAGTCGGTGTCGGAGTCTTTGGGTTGGAGCCGCTGGAGCATGGCAATCGTTCCATAGATGAGCTTTGTATGGAGGCAAGACATGCCCTCGGCCGTGATGCGCCATATTTCCAAACGATTTGCCCTGCTGGAAGTTTGCACAACAGAAGTCAGTGGCGGCGCTTGAATGCATCATGATCATCACCATCATCCATTCAGAGACACGACCCCCCGTGGCAGCTCATGGACTCACGCAACCACCAGGTCCTCCACGTCCGGGGACAAAAATCTGATGCGTAAAGCATGCCGAATGCTGGTGGGATGATGCACCGGGGCAATGTAAGACATGTTGAAGCGCTGCGCCGGGGAAAACTGGGAATAGGATTGGGAAATCTCCCAAGGAGAAAGAGAGCTACTTTGAGAGCTCTAGCAGTTGTTGCCGCCACCGGCCATCGGATTTCGTTTGGTTTCCTGTCAGTTAAGGAAAGCCACAGTGGGGTTCAACCTAGGTACCTAGGTATGTACCTCGCGTTGCGATAGTCTGAGTGAGGCCCAAGTAAGCAGCAGAATAGCATGGTAGATATCTAGGTAGGTTGGTGCCTGGCAGAACGTATAGTGTAATTTTTTGGCATGGGACCTTCGTCAATTAGGAGCTTTATCGGCGTCGTGACGAAGGTTGTTGTCACGAAAGTCCTGATGGTCCCGTAGTCACCTTGAGCATATGCCACCGCCTTCCTATTTAATTTCTAGGTACCTAGTACTTAGTTTGTACGATGCCCCACTCAAGGCTTATCCAAGGCTTGTGGAGGCAGACGCCGCTACCCGGCATCCAGAGCACAGAGAAAGAGCGTCGACTGGTCCTTCCTCAGCATTATTATTGTCCTCCTGAAGCTCAGCAGCAGATGCAGCATGGATGACAAGTTGGCTTAATAAGGGATCTCCAACGGAGGAAGAACATCCCTCCAACTGACGATTACAACAGCGCGATCTTGGGTTGCATCCGTCGATGATGCAATCCAACCCACAAACCATGGCCGAACAAGAGACGGCGTGGAATTATGCCCGCAACGAGGGTTGTT
Organism: Claviceps citrina; assembly: GCA_018360365.1. Lineage (NCBI taxonomy): Eukaryota > Fungi > Ascomycota > Sordariomycetes > Hypocreales > Clavicipitaceae > Claviceps > Claviceps citrina. The sequence continues at coordinate 4,175 of SRQA01000208.1, read as the reverse complement.
TTTCAGATCATCAAGGTCCCTCCTTCCACCCAGACAGTCATTTGGAGTCGCTGAAGCACGCTGCGTTTTCACCCGAAGCGGACATTTTGGCAGATGAATGCGGCCGTTACTCTTACTCATTGGGCAGCCCCGACTCTGATGTGGAAGGAGGAAGTAAGGATGAGCTTGACTCACTTCTGAATAAGCTGGAGCAGCAATGCAAGGCGGCTGAGGTTTTCCCTCAACTACTCCCAAGATGGAATGAGGTGTACAACGACTTGGCTTTTGCAACAGAACTGATGGAGGGATTCAACATTGATCTGGACGTAGCGGAATACCGGGAGCAGGTTCGGTTTTACAGACATCCTGACCTTGCCCAAGCGTGGTTACCCATCTTTAGCCTGGATGACAGAAAAGATGAGGGACTCATGTTCCCACCAGCCGCTCAAAGGTTGGAACTTTTGCTACTGCATGAGCTGCAAAATGACAGGAATTTAAGCAGGCCCCCGGACGCAAAGTTGGCTCACTTGTTGACAGAAGCTGACATGGCGAATGAAAGCCTGCGAAATCTTTTGGCAGAACCACTCAGATGTGTAAGTCAACGTAGAGCTCGACTATTAGCATCAGACTCACATTCTAGTTACATGAGGACCTGTTCCTGCTCCCGATTCACGACGTGCCACCAGATGTCGACCGTGACGGGAGCCTCGGATCAGGATCAGTCATCTCGGCCATGGATCCAAGCTCGGAAACAAACAGTCCAAATGTGCAGCACATTGAATCATCGGCATGGACAAGGGCGTGGACGAGCTATCGCCATGAAAATGGGAACGAGACAAAGGGACAATCGCAATCCACGCCACCTCGTCAAGGCCAAGACCCCACGCCGTGCTCGCCTGAGTTAGCAAAGGGAATGACTCTGCCACTGCCAAGCTCAGACAGCTATGGTGAAATGGAGATGATGTGCGATAAGCCCCAAAAGTACGAACATGATATTCCTGATGATTGGAGTCCAGCGGAATGTGTGCTCCTTACGAATGATGGTGTAGAGAATCCACCACAATCACGCGACACTCCTGAGAAAGCAACAACAGCGCAGGATCCCACCAGCACTTTTGCTCAGAGTTATGCACAATTGACTCCTGGAGACGACACAGGGGCAGAAAATGGTCAACAAGGGGAATGTATATCGACATCAGAACAAGGCTGTCAGCCAGAGATCGTCAAGGAGAAGCATGTCGATAATACACCACGATTGGGCCTGGAAAGAAGGCACTTTGGATCAAGTCACCTACTATCCCAATTTATGGCGATGACGGGCGCGACGCAACGCCCGACACGTTCCAGCTCTTGCTCTGCGACCTCGATCACGAGCCGTTTGCCACGATCGAAAACAAAAGGAGTCGAAAATACTTTGGTTTCTCGTGCTGGTCAACGGTCGGATGCTGCAGTGGAGGTTTGCCCCAAGAAGCTTCTACCAGCAATTTCACCCGACATATCAGCCCCCGAAAAAACTGGATGCTGTCTAGTCTCAGTCCAACTCGGGCATTCGGTAATACGTCACCTGGAAGAGCTTTGGCCAGCCACTCATTTAGCAGACAGAGACTTTTGTAGCCATTTCTGCACTGAGAAGAAGCGGCTCCATGACGGTTCATCCGCCGTATTGGAAAGCACTGCTTTCCAAGCTGCTGAAGTCGATGTTTCCCTGACCGTCGAGGACGGCATCATTGTGACCAATCTCTTGCAGATACGGCAAAAGCCACTGCCAAGCTCAACGGCGCTGACGGCCATCCGTCAGAGAGTCTGCAATCTGAGTCAAAAGTATCAAAGACTCACCGTCTTGGTGCTCGAGTCACCGGGGGCACAGGACTACATGGGCGAACTGTCACCAAAAGACCTGGAGATTTACACAGAGTTTGTGTGCTTTGCCTCGTCCATGAAAGCAGACATTGCCGTCCACCTCGTGCCTGGCGGAGAGAGAACACTTTCAAGGTGGATTCTATCCTTGATGATAAAATTTGCTCCGCAAATGATAAAATTGGAGGACGCCACCACAATGGGAAACACTACGTGGGAGTTGTTCTTTCGACAGACCGGAATGAATGTGAGGGCGGCGCAACTGTTATCACGCAGCTTATTCGAGGACTTTGGCACATCTGGTCTCACAGCCTTCTTGACCATGACATCGACTGAGCAAATGTTGGAGTATGGCAAGAAGCTGGGAATTGAACGACAAGTCGCGCGATGTTCTATCGTAGCAGGCTCGTGGAATGCACAAGGACCAGGCCCCAAGCCTCGCTCATGATCGACTATGGAACATGTATGTCGACGATGGCACACCGGCGTCGCTACAGCCCCGTGTTGTGCCCAGCCCTATATCTCGTCAGCTCGGCTGTCGTCGTAGCAAAGGACACTGATGGCCTTGTTTTCGATCTCGAATTCAGCGAAGCGGCAAGACCCTGGCTCCTCCATGCCAATCCACAGCGGCACCGAGCAAGACTCGTCGCTACAGGACAAATGTCAGAGAGGTTTTGACCAGAGTGGGACAAGAACAACGCAGCAAGCACAGCCTACCTGTAATAGTCGCAGACCACGTCCTCCGGAACCGCGGCGCCCTGGACTCTGCCTCTCCTGTCAAAAAACCAGGTCAGTCAGCCATGCGTCTGGTGTCGATGCGTGAAGAAGAAGAGAAGAAGAAGAAAAGGATAGGAAGGGAGAAGCAGCCTCGTACAGGTCAGAATTGAGTAGGGTACACCTGCCATTCGGCTCAACAGCCTGCTGTCGCCCCTTGCACGATTCCTCAGAAAACACGACGGCCTCGATGTCGGTCCTTCGACGTTAGTCTCTTTTTACCGTCTTGCTGGCAAGAAAGGGGGGATTGGGTGCGCTACATTTCGCAAGGCCGATCCGCCAGCGGCGCATGCCAGCACCGCGAGGATAAGCTTACTATACGGCATGACGGGGGGCTATGTTTCGACAGATCAGGAGGTGGTAGTGGGTAGGCCGCACGATCTAAGTGGCAGAAGAAAAGATGTGTCTGTGGAGAAAAGGAAATCGAGCCAGGAATGGTCCTTCGACTACCTACCTAGGTACTTATATACTGCAGGTAGCTGGGACAAGAACACGTCGCACGAGAACACCCCCAGCTGGGAAAGAAAGTAAGCCTAAGCCAATCGCCGTGGGAAAAGCCGTCCACGACGCCTCACCAAGGGCATCCTGCCGCTTTCCCCGAAAGTACTGCCCCTTTGACGGGCTTTCTGGGCAGGAGATGGACAAGGCCCCCGCGCACATCTCATGTCACACATTTGTCGGATGCCCGTCCACACACGCCATGTTGATTCAGGCACGTCGTTCGCATCTATATTCTAACATGCCATGTTCCTCACACCCCCGCGGAGCCAATTCAAAGATACACATACATACACATCTATCTATACATGCATATTCAAGAAAGACCCCACATGAATGAAAGGATGAATACCCAGACACACTCATCACAAAGATGCGCGAGATCGATTCAATGAAAATTTAGAAAAAAAATAAAAAATAGAAAAACAATACCGCACTTTGCATTTCCCATCTCTTTCCCCATTCAGCACAACTCCCACAACGGTCGAGGAAGATACCCCCCCGGCCCGCCCACCTGCTGTCCGCGCAACGTCTTCTCAAGACCGACGTAGACGACGCGGGTGGAGGCCGTGCGGGCGAGGGTGACGGATCGCGAAGCGAGGCCGTAGTAGTCGGAGATGGAGTGGGCGAGCCAGCGTCTTTGGGGAGAGGGGGTTGTGGATGACGTGCCCCTTCCGTTAGATTTTGGTGGAAAAACAAGAAAGGGTATACATGAGGGAAAAGGAAGAGAATCAAAAAGAAAAGCGGAGGGGGGGTAAAGGGGGAACATACTTGAACGCAGCCGTCTCCCCATCGCCAAAGGAATCGAAAACGACACCAGAGTCCAGAGTCTCGCGAGGGGAGACTTGCTCCCTCCGAGCGATGCTCCAACGCGCGGCCTCCTTCCTCTCGCGCAGCTGGCGCATGGCACCCTCCCGGCCCACAAAGACAATCTCCTCTTCGTCCGAGTCCACGTCCGACTGCGCCGAGAGGTCGTCGCCGTCGCCGTCGCCTTCTTTCCCCTCGCGCGAGGAGCGGCCCGACTGCCGCTGCTGCCGCTGCCGCTGCCGCTGCCGTGCCGCCTCCTC
>SRQA01000207.1:0-30006 GCA_018360365.1 Claviceps citrina | reverse complement strand
CGGCCGGCTGGGAGCCCTGGCTCGGCTGCGAGGCCGTCGCCGCCGCCGCCGCCGCCGACGACGACTTCTTGCGCTCCTCCTCCTGCAGGCTGAGCTTCAGGGCCATCAGCAGCTCGTCCTCCTCCTTTTTCCTGTCCGCATCGGTGAGCCCCCGCTTCTGGGGCGCGCTCGGCGGATGGAGCGTCGGGTTCGTCCGCTTCAGGCGGTGGTACGCGTCGGCCATGATTCCCAGATCGGCGTCCTTGCTGAACATGGCGGTCCACTCGTCCATCTTCTGCAGGATCTTGGCCTTGACCTGGGTGTGCGTGTTCCGGTCGTTGGCCAGCTTGAGGAGCGCGTCGGTGAAGGCGCGGCTGGAGATTTCGCGGTGCATGGGCTTGCCGCAGTTCTGGCACAGCGCGTGCGCGAGCTGTTGGTTGTTGCGGCATCGGCACAGTCAGCGTTTTATTTTATTTTCTCTTTGTTTTCTTTCTTTCTTCCTTTTTCTTCTTCTTTGGGCCACGTCTCATGTCCGTTGTAGACTTTTCCGCCTTCGACTTGGATCAGTGTTTTACCTCGAGAGTATACAGCTGCACATTGGCGTTTCGGTGCGCCAGACGCTTGATCATGCTCTGGACAGCCTCCTTGGGCCCGTTGGCATCATCAGCCGTGACCTTGTCGCACACCTCGATGATGGCGCCCCAGTCCTCCGAAGTCAGGTTCTCGTCGGTCGCCTTGGCTGTGCGTACAGGATAGTGCATGATGAGCATCTTTGTCGGCTTGGAGTCGTCCCGACTGAAGGGATGACAGGAACAGGAGAGCTCAGCTTACCGACGAGGTCGCCAAACGGCCCTGCCGACTGAGTCCGGAACATGGCTTGTCCAGGCAGGCCGTGAGCCTGAGACGTTTGTATAGACGAGTGCGCACCCGGATGAAGCGGTTGGCGTCGAGGCAGGCAGTCCAGGTGTGATTTCGAGAATGCTTGAACCGATAATGTAACGAGGACGAGTGGTCTGCTGGTGGAGAGACGTTGTTGGAGCGTTTGGAGTGTTGGAGTGTCCGACAGCCGAGCTCTTGGTGCCAGTTTGCGTCGCCGCATTACGCATTACGACATGCGCCCCACTGCAGGCAAAAACCACTGGACCCGGCTGGCTGGCTCTCCTCCACCAACGACCATCACCACCACTTCGTGGCTCGGCCTCGTTGCCTCGTGGCCCCGCGTCGTGGCCCTGCGCCACTCCCCTCACACTCACTCACTCACTCACTCCCTCCCTCACTCACTTACTCGCACACTCACTCGCACACTACAGAACCAGCCTCATCACAAAAAGAAAGCAAAGAAAAAAACTAGCATGTCTCATGCTTCAACAGGTACTCCACAACAATACAAGGCAAGTAACAATGATCATAGTAAATAGAATAATAATCATGATGATACTTGCGTCCACAATGCCATTGGCACCCCAAACGCCAGACTCGCACATGAAGTCTTCTTAAGAACGACGCGAATATCCAGAATCTCCCTGACCCGACACACACACACACACACACACAAAAAAAAAACACAAAAAAATGAACAAATAAATAAAAAGAAAAAGAAAACCCTAAACACCACTTGTTGCGCCTGCTTAAAATGATGTCGTGTGTCATCATGCAAAAATGCCTCCCTGTGCTACATGTACCACTCACTTCATCATCATATCTACCCCTCTCACCCCCCCCTCTTTCCACATCTTCCCCCTTTTTCTGACCGTACCATACCGCACGAGCCGAGGAAGGGGGCGTCTTTTTTACCACCCTCTTCGACTAATTCCTCTCGGCTCAAAAGCGCTCCGTTCCGAGCTGGCGGTGCGTACACGTCCACCGCGACCATCTTCCAAGCTCCGTCTGCCTTGTGCGTCCATTTCGGACAAGTCAAACACCAGGGGCTCCTCTCCAACTGAGTCATCGTCGCCTCGTCCCATGCGGCTGAGAGACCCGGTGAAGCTGCCACGCGATGATTGAGGAGGTGTCGCTTTCGAGCCTGCCGCGCCCATGCCCATGCCTGCACATCGCCGCCGGGAATGAGTAAAGGCGCACCCGGAGTCCGACTGAACCGCCGAGGAAATCAGCCCGTCCGGCAAGTTATCCTCGGTGGATCCGTGCTGCATGACATCGGATGTCGACGCATCAGATGGCTGAATGTCCGCTGCGGGCTGCAGTCCGCTGGCCGTCGAGCCCTCACGTCCGCTCGTCTCGTTTTTCGACTGCATCTGACGGCCCAGGAGGATGCTCATGGTAGGGAGATTTCCCGCGTTTGCCCCGTAACTGATGCTTCTGTGTGCGGCGAATGCCAAGTCCGCGTCCTCATCATCAATGATGGCCCGGCTCTGCTGGGCCACCGCTGAGCTCGACCGTCTTTGGTATGATCCTACCCGCGGCGACAGGGGAATGTCGATCGCGTTGGTGCCTTCCTGCGTGACGGTACTTTCCCTGCTGACTTCCGGCACCATGGATGCCTGTCGACGTCCTCCCCTGGCCGTGATCCTTCCCGTAGCTGTGTAATCGATAATCGAGTTCTCGCTGAGACGGGACGGAATAGCAGGCGTGTGCGGCGTGTGCGGGGACACTGGCTTGCCGGGAGAAGAAGACGCCGACAACGAGGCCGGGGCTACCATGCCGGGCACGCTCGTCAATTGCCTGCTTGAAGAGCTCGACGATGGTTGCATCTGCATCGATGAGGTCATGGACTCGGTGAGCGCGTTGTTGGCGTCTCTCATTAGGTGGAACTTGGAGAGCTGGGCGACGGTTCGGTTTGTCGTCGAGTCGCCGCGGTGTGTTGGCTCAAAGCTCTTGAGGGTCTTGCGACTGTCCAAGGCTTTGAGAAAGTCGGAAATGTCGTCTTCCTCGACATGGAGCGAGCCCGAGCTCGTGCCCCCGGCCTCTGCAAGCAGGCCGGATCCCGGCTGTGCGACCGAGGATGCCAGGCTCTGCCGTCCGCTGCTGCCTTGTTCTTCGTCCCCGGCACGCCCGGTGGACAGGCGGCCTCGTCTGTGGGTAAAGCTGCTGCTGTACCGTCCACTAGACGCAGGACGAGGCGACCCAGTTATCGGAGCGTCAACAGAAGTGGAAGGCGGTCCACCTCGAAGCGAGGCAGCCATTCCAGCCGTCAAGGAGCTCCTATTACGAGGTTGCGACCCTATCAAAAGGCCCGGACGACCCTGTGAGTGCGTAGAGGCGGGAGACTCTGGCTCCATGTTGTGCCGCGGCACAGGAGACCCCGAGAGAGAGCCAGCCTTGAATGGCTGGAAGGAGATGGACGGCCTCCTGCCAGCACTCTCTGGCCGGCCGGTGACTGGACGTGGTGCTGAGATGCGGCCAGCTATGGGCATGGAACCGGGACCGGCATCAAGACTTCCCCCTGCGGCCGGCAAGGTCGCCGGCGGAGAGTGTGTGTCGGAGCCGGGCGACTTGACGGCTCTGAGCGCTGATAACGGGCTTGTTCCCAGCGGACCGTCACCGTGAAATGTGGACATGCTGCCATAGGTCTGATACAGGTCGCTCAAGCCAGTTCTGCGACGATGATCACGCAGGGAGCCAGCCTCGGCAACCTGGCCCTGGTTACGACCCGCTCTCTGCGGGAGAGAGGGCTTGAAGAAGTTCTCGTCGACTCCCATAAACCGAGAGCTGAGCAAAGACTCGGAGTCATCTACTCGGAAGCTGCAGTCGTTGCGATACGTCACAGCAGCGCTCAGACGCCCGACTGGGACTTCGAGGTCACCAAAAACATACTCCGTCACCGCTTCTCTACGGCCGTCGATTGGCCGCTCAAGGAGATCAGTGCCCAATCGCCCGGGCTCCGCCAGACGGATACGGCACCGGGGGACCAAGGCCGGGTGTGAGCTTTTGGCCGGGCCCTGGCTCGCGAACTTCCAGGCGGGTAGGAGTTTGGTCGTGATGAAGAGAGCTCGGAAGAACACAATAGCTTTCTTGTAAATGGTTGGTAGGATGGGGCCGAAATCGTCCATTGGCGAGCTTCCGCTTGTTTTCAGGTCTATGCGCCACCGCTCCAGCACAACCTCGGCATTTCTTGACGTTGGTGCCGCATGATAGCTGCCGCCGGAAGAAGACTCGAACGAGTTGAGCTGTTCCATCACGTCCCAGCGCTTCCCATCGTCGTCGATCACGACAAGGCTCTGGCTTTCTTTCAGGCTCGACGTGTCAAGATAGATGTCGATGATCAAGGGCGGTGGACGATTGTCCATGCTTCCGGACGTCTTCCATATTCTCAAGTCGTCTTTGAAATCGTCTAGCTCATCAGTCTCTATTTGAAACTAGGGCATGCCGTGATCTATTAGTTTCTCGTGCGACATTTGGCTGCAGTCATCATGACGGGGCTCATGGAGCACTAACCCATTTATTCGTCTTTCGTTGCCCATTTGCATTGCGGCTGGGCTTCACTTTCATCCGGGATTCGATGATGAGGACAGCGGCTTTGTTGAAGAAGTTCTGTCAAGCTGTTGGGTCATCTACTCATGGAATTTCGCAGCATCGGAGGAAGCCTGGAGGATTGCATACCTGGACTATCTGATCCAACTTCTTGACCGAGTCTGCTGGTAAGCCCAAGCCGGGAGAAGCAAGTGCGGCATCCCTCGGGTCGACGTTTCTAGCTTGGGGAACTTGCGGTGACGACGCCGGTGAGGCAGACAGCCTGGGCGGCGGTCGAGCCTGTTGATGCATGATGGAGGCGCAAACAAAAGCTCGAGCTGAGAGCAGCTCGGCTCCAATGGACGTGCTCACCCAGCCGGATGACTATGTGCAGAATATGGTGGAGGGTGGTAGGAGGGTGGTAGGAGGTCGGTAGGAGGGCGGTAGAGGAAAAGGTGATGATCTAGGTGCTGGCCGGGGGTTCGGGATGAAAAGACGGTCGCTCTTCCATCGTCAACGAATACAGGGCAGCGGATACACACGAGACGAGCTGGATTGCTGTCGACAGGCAGAGATGAGGACGGACGGGTCAGGATGGGTTAGAAATGCAGGCAGGCAGCAGGCAGGCAGCAGGCAGGCAGCAGCAGCAGATGTCCAGGACGAAGAGGGTGGTGACTCTGGTGGTGACTCTGGTGAGTCCGCCCAAGTTGCGAATCCGCACGCCATACCACGGGAGTCGTGGTCACTGGTCAGTTGGTCACTGGGGCCCGTCACCCGTGGGCCGTGGGAAGGACTCGGGACTGCGGCCCCACACGCCAGCGCTATCACCAGTGGACAGTGCTATCAGTTGCTGATCACTGTGATCGGTCCTCACCGGTGCTATCAGCACTGATAGCGACTCGCCGACGGGGTCCCATGTCCCAGCCGCCGGTCCTCGGAGGCCCGTCCAGCCCAGCCCAGTGATGCCAGCTCCTCGGCATCCGTCGTCATCGCCCATGCCCGCTTCTGGAACAGCCGGCGTTTGCTGCCTGACTCGCCCTCCTCAAGACTCATGCAAGTTCGCATCAGGTTCATAGCAGTATGTTCAAGCTAACAGCTTTACCATGCCATTGACCGGTAATAAACAAGAACCCCCATATCGCTAAGCCGAGAGGCGCCCTCTAAACAACGCCAGACAACGCCCTGTTTTGAAGCCGTCTATGGCCTCTGAACTTCATCAGTTACCCACCCAGGAAATTAGAACAAGTATTTAAAAAAATCCAAAAAAAAAATCCAAATCGATCGCCATAACGGAAATGTTTCAAGTCTTGCATCCTCGTCCTCGGCGTCCACGTCCCCTGGAAGACGTCACAGAACTGCCAGCCACTTGCTTCGTCGCGTCGCCCACTCTCTCTGCAGTGTTGGGCTTGGATTTGCCTCCCCTGCCCCTTCTGCCTCCCCCTTGTCGATGACCACCGGCGCCGCCACCGCCGCTGCTCTGTTCCCCATCCCTGCTTCCCCGGGCCTGTCTTCTTGCTTCCTCCTCTTGTGTCCGACGGCTCTCCTGGTCCCACCACTCCTGGAAGGCTTGTTCCTCTTGAATCTCCTGCAGCGATCTCTTGGCAACTGCTTCCCGAACACGCTGTTGCTCCATCTGCTGCTGTCCGATGATATCAGCCATGCTCGATCCAATGGTCGCTTCGGCCTTGGGCGCCGGCTTCATGTACGACCTGGAGTGCGGCACCAAGCGCTTTTGCTCCTGGGCCCTGGATGAGCCGACTGTCGGCAGCGCGGGGGCACTGTTTGCCTTGCCTTGGCCCGAAAATCGCGTGTCGGGGGAGGCAGCTCTGCGTTCTGCCCGTTGAATAATGCCCTCTGCCGCTGGCGGCGGCTTCGGGGATAGACTCATTGGACTTCCTCGAAGCACCGTCTCCGACTGCATGGCATCCTTCAAGGACGTTTTGGGAGCTGGATTGGCTGATTTCCAAGGCGGAGGCCGAGCGGCTGACTTGACAGTTTCCCAAGCTATTGCTTTGGCCTTGTCCTTCTCCGCAGCCAGCTCGGCTTCTGCCTGCAGCAACTGTTGCCTTTTTCGTTCCTTTTGCGACATTCTAGCTTGCGATCTGCTTGCTACAGCTGCCTTGTCGGCCTGTGATGCCAAACCGGCGCTGATAGCAGACTTGGAGGTAGCTTCCTGCATGATGCCTTTCAAATCCAAGTTCGAAGATGAAAGTATCGGCGACGCCCATGGTGCATTGTTTGGTCTTGTTGATGATGATGACGTTGGTCGGGGGCTCGCTTCCCGAGGAGGTAGCTTGAGACTCGACTCAGGCAACTGGGACGGTATCTTCGGGCCCAGACCTGGAGACCTGCCGAGGAGCGATCCCCCTCTCGCCTGGGGATTGCGCCAGCCGGCGGGCAGTCGGGGCATGTTATCCAAATCAATCTCGTTCTGGCCGTCTGAGGTGGCCGACATCTCAGGTGGCATGGGACTGGCGATTCTTGGGCTACCCTCGTCGTCCATATTGAACATAAGGTCTACATGAGAAGCCTTTGATCGCAAGTTCGGACTGGAGGGCTCGTTGCATTCAACCTTTGATTTGCGACGACCTCTGTCTTGCATGTGTGTTGAAAAGGATACGTCGCCCAGGCTGCCCACTCGCGCTTTGTATGACGAGGGCAGCTTCTTCTCCTCGTCCCTTGAAGCCGACTTGAATGCCATCTCCTTGATCCGACGTCGCCGTTCTTCCTCAATATCGAGGGCCAGATCAGGATACTTGCTATGTAGTAGAATATCAGCCCGTCCACTGCGCACGATGGGGAATTGGGCAAGCTGATTACTCCGCACCACTTCATCCAGCTCCAGCAACAGGTCTTGGTCAAGCCCATCCAGAAGATGATTTTCAAGCATGGACTCCAGTTGCAGACAGATGTATTCCAGTCCAGCGTCTTTGAATTCAGTCACTGAACAAAGACTGATCTCATTGAGAAGGTTGGCAATGTTGCGAGTCGTTACAAATTTGCCCAACAGGCACTGGCAGATCTGGGATAACCGATCCATCATAAGCTCGTTTGCGACGCCCATCACATCGAGCACCACTTCGGAGAACTCGTCCAGGGATTCCGTACAGACGTCGTTGAATATTTCAACTCCCACATCAGCATACATATACTCCATGACATACTCAAAGGTTTCCGGGTTTATGTGTTTCAAGTCGACGCGAATGAGCTCTTGTTCGAGCGAAGGATTGCGACGACTAGTCAGCCATTGACCTCGGGAGCGCCCGCGGAACATGCTTTCGAAAAAGGGACACCTTTGACAAACAAGATCGCTATGTGCCCGAACTTCGTCCCCGTCCAGCTCGATAATCATGTCCGCGTCGTGAAAGAATGCTGGATCTGCCATGGCGTCTCGGAGATTGACATCTAGGGACGATTCCAGCCCTTCTTGCAGTCGAGCAGCAGCTTCCAGCTTCGGCATCTGCAGTCTCGTTCCCAGCTTCATGAGCTCGGTTCTGACCTGACGGAACCGATGGGCATGCGAAGGTAATTCTCTAGTATATCTCCAGACGGGAATAATCGCATCCAGATAGACATACACAACAATGTTCAACAATGTGTAAATGTCCAACCCAATAAAGGTGAGAAGCGTCTTTGTGCCGACCTGCTCGATTGCAAGCATGTCAGAGTAAGCATCCGTGTTACAGTTGTACAAGTTCTCTGATAAGGCTGCTCGAAGAAAAGGACTTCGTCCTGTGAGCAACCAGCTGTGAACAGGGATTCCCAAGTCAGGGTTTGATGACGTTCGAATCTCCATGTTGACATCTTGAAATTGAAATGAGCTTGTGGCCATCCACTGTAGTATGTCCTGTTCGATATTTGTTGACCGGAGAATCTCACGCGGGACGGATCCTGCCTTCTCGCGCGCAATGGCAGAATTCCATCTCTTCCAGGAATTGCCCTCATCCGCAGACATTGTCGAAGAAGCTCGGAAGTCATTCAGACATAGTAGAGCGCCGATGTCGTCCCAAATAGTCTGATCCATAACTCTGATTTCTGAAGCCATTACCTTGCTGTCTTGTCGTATGGCCGAAAAGGCGCCAAAGGTGGAGCTGCGAACTGAAACGCACTTCGTGATATACGGAACGCGCTCGAACTTGAAGTCCTTCTTCTTGACGTCTACAGGGTTGGGAGAAATGGCAATCTTCCCCTTGGGACGCTTCACTCGCCTCCACACGGCGCCCGAATCAGTACAGATGATGACTGAGCCATGTTCGCCAACGCTAACAGATGCAACGCCATCTTTTCGGGAGTCCCAGATACACTGTGGCTGCGTTACGGCGCTTTTTATTTTGACTGGATTTGTCGTGGACCCAGCATACTGATTACCGTCGACTTTGGGGTTCAGCTGCATCGTGAACAGGTCCCCGCATGACGTAACAGCGGCAATCGTCTCGTCTCCGGACGCAATGTATCGAATGTTTCGGCGACCCATGTCATAACGATGTGTGTAGGCGCTGGCGGTGAGGTTCTGGTTGCGAAATACGTCGGGATAAGGAAATTTGACCAGATTGTACCCATAGTTGGTGAACACCCAGACGGTGAAGTTTGATAGCAAGCAAGTAGTGGCTTTGTCAATGGCAGAAATCATCTCGATTGGCGCGGACAGTAATGAGGCAGCGACTTTGCGCGGAGTGGCCTGGACTACCAAAGATCGCGAATCAGCATCCATGAGAGCCAGTTGGCCGAGATTGCGCCCCCAGCAATACAGAGAAGACCCTGTGTGGCAAGCAGAATGAACGCCTGATGCAGCAATGCCCTGCACCAATTCCTTTTTGAGAGGACCAAAAACTTGTCGTGGTATCAGGCTCATAGGCTCCTGATCAGATCGCAGAATCGGCGGCAGAGCATAGCCAAGCTGAGAATCCGAATTCAGACCCCACGTCCACAGCTCTCCGTTGTCCGTCAATGCCATGGAGTGATTTTGTCCTAGCGCAACACGGTGAACCTTGCGGTCGGCAAAGGATCCCTCGACAGGTACAAATTTGAACTGCGTATTCTCATCTCCCAGGCCAAGTCTTCCTCCACGGCCGACGCCACATATATAGAGATTGGATACTGGGTCATTTGTGAGAACGGCGCTGTGTAGCTTTGACATGACAACATCCAAAATGGTGAATGGCGGGGTTCGTATCAGTGTAGGCACATCCTTCAGCGAAGAGGAGGCCGCATCGACGTCATTTTCATGAAGATACATGTTGTGAAACCGGTGCAGCAGGGCAGTGGGTCGCTGAAGAACCACGCGCTCGGGGTACTGACGGTCGTTTTCGTCACCGACGCCAAGTGAGAGGTTTTTGTTACTTCCGAACATGAAAAACTCATCCCCCAGGGCGGATTGTCCAAGTCTAGGCGCGACAGTAGGAGCCCTGTATGATGGTCAGAATCAGCTACACGGATCAAACACGTCAAGAATTGGCGGGGGTAAGTTGACAAGAGGTTCTGTACATTTTGGCAGGGTCGTCACGACCGTCATCGTCGTCGGACGTGTCATGGAGTACAGGGGAATCATTGATCTCTTTGAGTGAACGCGTAGCAATGGTAGAATTGTAGACATCGAATGGACTGTTTCCCTCATGGTCTTTGGTCTTGATGAGCTGACCAACCTTGCCCACGGCAGCCTGATTGGTATTTGTCGTTAAATCGATCCGCTCTTTTGCCAGGAGCAGTCGAGCAATAGAAACATTTCCGGTATATAGGGATCGGTGAAGAGCGTTCCAACCACTCTCTGGATCCTGTGCGTAGAGATCAAGCAAAGGATGCTCGAGAAGAGCTTGTACATATTCTCGGGCATTCGGATGAGTCGAAGAGGCAGCGCGAAGAAGAACGGTAAGACCAGCATGATCTCGACTGTTGACTTCGCTGCGACTGAGTCCAACTCCTCCGTCTCTGAATTTGCCACTGCCTGGCGTATAGGCCGAGGCCTTGCGTGGCTTCGGTGTCGTCCGCGGTGACGATGCTACGCCATTGGGACTAACGCCCAGACTTCCTCCTCCGATAGTTCCCATCGACGGGGACGTGGTGCCAGCATGAGAGCCGGAGCCAGCGGGGGCCAGCAGACGTCGAAATTTATCGACATCATTTTCCCAATAATATTTCCACAGAAGATGACTCATGGGCGGTTGCGACGCGACAGCGATGCGACAGCTCAAGGCTGGGAGACGTCCCAGGCGCTCTGCACGACACCTCGCTGTGAGTCTCTGGGGATCACGGCTTGTTTAAAGGTGTGGTCGAAGGCGCCGGAGAGCTTGGCGGAGAAAGAGGCGACGTTTTCTACCGCGGACCTATGCGTGTGCGTGTGCGTGCGCGTGTGCCTGTGCCTGTATATGTATGGGCTCTGCTTGGTGGGGGGATGCGAGGCGTCGGCGTCTATGGACAGCGGAAAAGACCGTGTGCGTGTTGACCGGTGGGTGTATATCGCGCAAACGGAGGTGCAAAGGTGAAGGCCGTAGTGCAGTGCAAGTTGGATTAATTACTTTGGGGCAACTGTGATGAGAGGAGGAGGAGGATTGCCAGAGGTCATTGCCCGAGGTAATTGTCGCGACAGGGCGTCATCCATCGCTCCTGCCCGGGAACAACGTGCGCCAGCCAATCGACGCCGAGGCTCGACACTTGTGCGCAGCTGCAGCCTGCAGGGCGCAAGATCCCAAGACTTCAATGTGTACCTACTCACCCAAGTACCTACGCAGACACTACTGTATGCACGGTGCAGACGAAATCAATCGACTAGCCGGGCAGTCCCCGCTGCGTATTGTAGTTGACCTGGCTGTTCTCAAACACGGGTCTGTTTTGTGTTCAAACGCCAGGCACTTGCCGTCCATGTTGGCAACATCATCATGGCGAATACTCGTGAAAGGGGTCCCGTCAGCTGATGAAGCGGCGGCTCGCGTGGCAGCAGCCGCCGTCACCGCTTGAAGCTCTCTCTCCACTCGGACTTTCCTGTACGTGGCGGGCCGCGCCATCACCGACTGCGCTCTCGCTTCTTCTGCTTCCGCAAAGCAAAGGCGCTTCGAAACTTGCCCTCCCTCCCCTATTTACCGCGCCCGTCCGGCAATCGCACCTGCAATAGGAACCGCCGGATCGTGTCTCCATTCGCCCGTCATGTCGCAGGAGAAGCCCCTTCCCTTTGCCTACCAATTCGCCGCGGGTACGTCGTCGGATCACGAGCCTGTGGGAGAGAGGAAAAAAAAAAAAAAAAAAAAAAAAAAAAGGGCCCGCCATTTTGAAAGCCTGCTAACACGCGTCGCAGGCGCCATTGCCGGTGTGTCGGAGGTATGACGACTCATACTGAGTCCTATGGAAAAATTGAAATGGGATACCATACTAATACCGAGCCTCGGTCCCAGATCTTGGTCATGTAAGTCTTGTTTTCATGCGCAACTGATCGTCTGCTAACCGATTGTCTCCTAGGTACCCCTTGGATGTTGTCAAGACCCGCGTGTGCGAACTTCATCTTCTTTCCACGGCTGAATCACTACCCTCGAAATACTGATTTTTCTTATTTGTATCAAACAACAGTCAATTGCAAACAGGAAAAGCCACCGGGGCCGAGGCCTATAATGGCATGTTGGACTGCTTCCGCAAGATCATCAAGCATGAAGGGTACGGCGCGCATTGGCAACAAATCATGTCGTGGCAGCATCTTCAAAGACGGTTCTGACACGATTTCTCCCCAGCTTCTCGCGTCTCTACCGAGGAATTTCTGCCCCGATTCTCATGGAGGCGCCTAAGCGTGCTACCAAATTCGCTGCTAATGACGAATGGGGCAAGTTTTACCGCCGGGCGTTCGGCGTGAACCAGATGAGCCAGTCCCTGTCCATCCTTACGGGTGCCACCGCCGGCGCTACCGAGTCCTTCATCGTTGCGCCCTTCGAGCTCGTCAAGATTCGACTTCAGGACAAGGCCTCAGCTGGAAAGTACAATGGCATGGTTGACTGCGTTGTCAAGACGGTCAAGAACGAGGGGATCTTGACCATGTATCAGGGCCTGGAAAGTACCTTGTGGCGACATATTCTCTGGAACGCCGGCTACTTTGGCTGCATCTTCCAAGTCCGACAGATGCTCCCCAAGGCCAGCACCAAGCAGGGCCAGATGACGAATGATTTGATTTCTGGTTCCGTCGGTGGCACGGTCGGTACCATTATCAACACCCCCATGGACGTCGTCAAGAGCCGTATCCAGAACACGCCCAAGGTTGCGGGACAGATTCCCAAGTATAACTGGGCCTGGCCGGCCGTGTACACGGTTTTCAAGGAGGAGGGCGCCAGTGCTTTGTACAAGGGTTTCCTTCCCAAGGTGAGACATGGCTCATCTTCTCCCCCCGGCCCAAGAGCGATAGCACGGAGCACTAACACGCCTGCTTAGGTTCTGCGTCTAGGACCCGGCGGTGGTATCCTGCTCGTTGTTTTCACTACCGTCATGGATACTTTCCGCAAGTGGCACTCATAAAGACCTCCTTCAGTCAGAGTATGAGGTGAATGGAGAATACGAATGAAAGGTTATGAAAGAGCTGTCGGATTTTTGTGGATTGAGTCATAGACTAAATGCTGTGTTTGCATATGAGAGAGATGAGGATCAGAACAGTGCTATTCATTTGAGGACGACGTCACGTGTCCTGCAGTATTATACTATTACGACAGACACATGTTTTCACGTACTAGCAATTCACGAATTGAATGCGAAGAAAGATTCTTATCTTCAGACGAGTCCCCGCCATGAAACAACTATCAAAAGTTTTCATCACTAATGGGTTTCAAGATGCATAGATTTTCTTCGGTACCTTCAGCTGCTGGGGCATGATGAAATAGAAACGCCTCGCACAATCGTGCTTTTCTTACCCATGACTCCTCGGTCTATCAGCTGATCATCTGCTGTGTGAAAGATTTATCCCGTTTCGATCAACTTTCTTCGTGTGCGGATCTGCCACAGTAGCCATGGGTTCCTGGCTGTAGCTCGTTTTCTAGTCCTCACTTGAGGGCATTCGCGATTTCATCCAACCAGTCATTGTGTCATCGCAGTAGCTTTCCCCATCGTACCCAAATTCGTGAATAGCGCCAGATTTTGCGATTGCTCCATTCGTTTCCCCGTGAAATGCATAAACGCCGTGTTCTTTCCCGAATCATAGAATGATGGGGCTATCACTGCTATCCCCCGTCGGGGAATCTGAGCCACGAGACCGCTTGGTCCAGCTATCCTCATCACTTTCCGGAGTGTCATCGCGAGGCCGTTTGAGGCCATCATTCAGTGCCATGTTGGTGTTCCCATCAGCAGCAATCAGCGTGGAATTTCTTGCGACGTCACTCGACGACGCTGATCTCACGAAGAGACCGGTTTCGCTGCGTGCAAAGGGGCTTAAAGAGCCCGCGAGTGGAGATCCATATATGCTGCGGTTTGTGATACTTCCCTGGCCAAAGACACTCCCAGAGGTGCTGGGCACAAGTTGATCGTAGGGAGTTTCGCTGGCAAATAAGCCTGTGCTGGTTGAGGAGTCACATTCGTGATCCACAGAGCCTCGGAGGTGTGCCTCGATGGCTCGTTGTGCTTCCTCGGGGCTGGAAGATGGTATTCGATGGTCGTCGTTTTCCTCTGTCAAGTCAATCATATCCGAGTCTGAACTTACAAATAAGGACTCTTCACCAAGACAGCGTTGAGAGCCTATACTCGAGGCCGGTGAGGAAGCCTCTTCCAATTTGGGAGATAGTGAACCATGTTCGTCGTCCAAATTCCTGGAAAAGTCATAATTAGTGGCAGCTAGAGGTGCCAGATCGTCCAATTTGATGTCGACCATATGTTCTTCGGGACCAGGCGAATCCTCATGGGTTAGGTCGATGGCATCAGGATAGTCCACCATGTCAATGTCACTTGACGGTTCTCGACTTGCGTTGTCCTCAGTATTGAAGACATTATCATTGACGGATACGTACTGGTTGGTAGCACCGTGGAAGCCCCTATTGGATTGTGCTGGATTGCATGACAGACGAATAATCTGCCTATCAGTCATAGCACCTACAACAGACAGGGCGTTGTCTCCGCCTCCATCATCCGAGTCCGAATCCGAGTCCGAGTCCGAGTCCGAATCCGAGCTTGAGTCTGAACTTAGGTTGGATTCTGAGTCGGCGTCGGTGTTTGAGTTGGAACTGGTCACATTGGAGTGCCTCCCATCGATATTCTCGTTGTTGCAATTGCCATCCCGAAGTTCAGGAAGCGACGCAAACATGGCATACCATAGTTCGTCTGATGGTGTATAGCCAGTCAAGAGAGGAACAAGGCTTCTCGCTTGGGACATCTCGTGGTCGATCGATCGTTTAGGCGTTTGCACCGTCTTACTTACATCCGACTCGAATGTTGTATCCCTGACGCGTACTTGAGTACCACGCAGGTGCCACATCGAGTAATCCCAGAATGAGATTTGTTTGATGCCGCGTAAACAATATATGTAGTCCATCCCTTGAAGAGTTCGTAACGACCGGTTCATACGATAGTTAGGTTGATGCAAAGTTTTATTTTTCAAAAATTGAACCACTCCCCGCGGTTCATGATTTCTTCGCATGTATAACTTCGATGATTCTGAGACAAAGATCCTGACCGATTTGAGTCTAATTGCTTCTGGCAGCCACATGAGAGGCTGGGTTCGTCGAGACGTAAATTTCCCTCGGTCGCTTCTCTTGTACGTAAGATATTGGGACCCTAACCAAAGGATCTCGACATGCTGTAGACGCTGTAACTTAGTTCCGATTCCTCCCGCGAAGCGACCCTATTCACCGAGGGAGGAAAAGGCAAACTCGTTCTCGCCGTAAAAGATAAAAGCACCCCAAAAATTGAACTTCCTGCATACAAGTAATGGGGCAAGCAGATCGCTAGGTATTGTGGCCTTTGTGAGAATGACTGGCTCATTGCCGATATGGAAACGACGAAGAAGCTCGAAATAAGGGACACCCTCTTCCAAGACGGCGGATTCTAGAGCAGGCGGGTGATATGGGTCAAGTCGCGATAGAACGTGAATCCTTTGTCCAGGGAACCACAATACATGCTTGAGTATTCTGAACTGTATTGCAGGCGATACTCCCTCAAAGTTGAATTGTTGTAGGACATTCACAGGCGGTGCAGCCAGCCGTTCAGCCTCGTCCCATGCTGCAAATTCCAGACCCGGAATAACTTGTTGCGGGTGTGGTGCAATGTTTGACTCACGACAGGAGAGTTTGTAGATGTCCATGTAAGTGAAAATACCAGGGCTCAAGAGGTGGAAGTTTCCGCACAGATAGTGATACAGTTCTGTCGGCCAAGTCTTGAACATATTAGCACTTATATAGAGAACATGCCAAGACTTGCGGATCTTACGTACAGTTTCTGTGCGCAGCCCTCCACGGCCCTTGCGCCTTTCGTTCTCGGCTTCAAGTGCTTGAATTTTGCGACGTTGCTCACGACATTGTCGTGATTTGTCCCTCACCTTTTCCTGGAGCCTTGTTATGAGTGTTCTCGCCACAGCAATTTGATTTTTCCGTAACTGTGACTTGAGATGCAATGTATACCACTTATGCCTACTTGCCCGGCTGGATCCCTGGAAGTACGCGTAATCTTCCTCATCTGAGTGGTCTCCCAAACCTTGGTAAAAGTCGTCACTGTCGGCATCGCAACGTCCTTGGTCATACTCATCTGAAGCAGGCTCGTCTTGGCCTTCGTCTGAATGAAACACATTTTGGCGATAACGATGATTCAAGAGATCACTATCACTGTCAGGATCACTTTGTGTCGCGTTTGATGGCTCATCATGGTCGTTCATTTCTGCTGCTGTAAGGTCATACACTTCTAAGCCGGTGGGGTCATCTTCATCGCCATCGCGACTAGACATTTTGAATTTCTTTTTTGAAGCTGATAACTTTTTAGTATGCAGGTTGAGGTCTGAAACGGGGAGTGCGCTTTGGAAGCGACGGAAGGAAGGCGAGATAAAGCAGAGCACTACAGGCGGGAAGCCCTGGGTTTTATGCACGAAGTTGAGGTGGTAAAGGAAAGAGAAGGAGCATGGAAGCTTAAGTGGAAGAAACGTAGACTATTTAAGGTGTCGGTTGATGCATCGCGTGAGTGCCAGCAGTCGTTGGCAACCGTACAGCAGCTGGCTATGCAAGCGAAATTGAAGTGGAGGGATATTTCCACTACCTACCTAGTGGATAACTAGGTAGATAGGTAGGAAGATCTGTTAAATTTGCAATCGTTGAAGAGGAGCACCTCTCGTCTTGCACGTCTTGCACGTCTTGCACGTCTGGGGCGTCTTGCTCTGGTGGCGGCGAAACCTGGAAGCGGAGATGCGCATGTCGAGAAACAACGGCAGTCGATGATAAGTTGGGCAACACTTCCAAATGTCGCAGGGTGACGTATTGCATTACATTGCATGGAGCGGCAGAATGCCATTGATTGCCTATGCCCAGTTCTCCGTTCGAGGGAAGATATCGAGTGTAACAGTAGCAGCTCGAGCAAGGACGCATCTATTGCATCAAAGTCACGTACCTGCTTGGCAAGCAAGGCGTTTTGAATTGCATTCACCCCTGGCCACGACGACGACGACGACTGTGAAGCTGAATCGGGCCGCGGCGCAGGAAGTGAGCAGGACGAGCGGAACAGAGGAGAGGAACAGAGGAGAGGAACACTAATTTTACCACCAGCTCCGTCTTGACTCTTGACTGGCCACCAGACCAGGTACATACGTAATCCAGCCCACGTCTCCATAACAGACCTGGCCTTCGAGTACATCGAGCAATACCAACCAGACTGGCGTCGCTCAGGCGCTGGCTCCTCTCTCCATCTCCCGAGCATCCGCCTTTGCATCGAGCACTTGCTCATCGGTCCCGCCTGCAAACGAATCTTGCCCCCTTCTCTGGATAACTGCCGAACGAACGACGCTGTTCCTCATTTGTTTCGTCGGGCGCTTGGGTCGACCTTCAACACCACGTTCTTGCGACCGGGGCCGTCCACACCATCCGGATCCACGACGCTTGTCCCGAACGCGTGTCCATCATTTCAACCGCCAAGAGGCATTTGCCTTGAAAGCATCTTTCAAATCCTGCGCCTCATCAAGAACGAGGGCATTTTGGGACTTCCGCATGCATTGTTGCGACACTTGACGGCCTGCGACAACATAGGTACCCGACAAGCCGAGCCAAGACCGGCTTCATTCGATTTTGTGCCAACGCTGTTCGCTCTGCTGGTCTACTAGCTACCTAGGTAGGTAGGTCCCTCTCAAACGAGCATCATCAAACCGCTTCGAGCACGATGTTCCGGAAGCTGTTCCCACTTCTCCAACTGACAGCTCTCTCAAAAGGCAGCAAAGAGGCACCGTGGCCCATCGTCGCCCATCATGTCCAAGGTGATGCGAAGCGTGAAGAATGTGACCAAAGGGTACTCCAGCACTCAGGTGAAGGTTAGAGAAGGTAAACGATGACCATGGTTCTTCTCCATATTGCTACGATCATGGGCCGGTTGACGATGAGATATCTAGCCACTAGCAATGACCCATGGGGCCCGACAGGTACTCAGATGAGTGAAATTGCTCAGATGACCTTCAATACGTACGTATGTTCTCTCTGGCTATGCACATTCTGCTGAATTGACCCCTTTGCTATTAACAGATCAACCGAGTTCTACGACATTATGGATATGATTGACAAACGCCTGAATGACAAGGGCAAGAATTGGAGGCATGTCCTTAAAGCTCTCAAGGTTCTCGACTACTGCCTTCATGAAGGTTCCGAACTCGTTGTCACTTGGGCCCGCCAGAACATCTATATCATCAAGACTCTGCGGGAGTTCCAGTACATCGACGAGGAAGGTCGCGATGTTGGTCAGAACGGTTAGGACCCAGCGCATCTCAATTGGTTCAACCTGGTTGACTAAGCTGACGTCTCGTGGATAGTGCGAGTGGCCGCCAAGGAACTGACTTCCCTAATCGTGGACGAAGAGCGATTGCGTGCCGAACGAAATGACAGAAAGTCTTGGAAGTCCCGCGTGACTGGGTTGGAGGAGTACAGCCCGCAGCACGCAGAGCCCTCGGCCTCGCGTCGTCCTCGAGAAAGGCGGCCTCAGGCTCCTGGCGAAGATGATGCTGAATATCGCTTGGCTCTAGAGGCCAGCAAGTATCAAGAAGAGGAAGACCGCAAGAAGCGGGAAAGCCGGAGGACTGATGACAACGATGACGACCTAGCCAAAGCCATCAAGCTCAGCCAGGAGGAAGAAGAAAGAAGGCGCCGCGAGTTAGAGCAGAGCAGCGCAAATCTGCTCTTCGACGATGATCCTCCTCAGCCATCGGCCTCGAACCAGGCTCAGTATACTGGGTTTAATCAGGGATACCAGCAGGGCAATCAGGTGGATTTCTTCGCCAACCCAGTTGATCAAAGTCAGATGGTCAACCAGCCCACGGGCTTCATGAATAATGCATACACGGGATATCAACAACCCCAGCCTCCCGTGTTCCAGCCAAATTACCACCAGGCTTTTGGCATGCAACCCACTGGTATAGGCATGGATCCTTATGGTCAGCAGCTGAATAACATGGCCAACATGACGGGTTTCCAGCCCCAAGCCACCGGGTACAATCCATATGCTCAGCAGATACAGCAGCAGCAGCAGCAACAACCACCATCGGAGCTTTCGCCCCAAGCAGGAAGCAATAATCCTTGGGCAACTAATAAGAACCAACAGCAGTCAGCCTTGATGCCAACTCCCACCGGCTCAAACAACCCTTTTGCCCAGAAACGACCGGGATCGTCTAAGCCGACGTTTGCCAGCCTGGGAGCGCTTCCGGAACAAAAGACTCTCACGAGGTTCAACAGCCAACCGATGCTGAATCAACAGCTCCAGCTACAGCCTGATGTGCCTCCCCCTCGACAGAAGGAAATGACCGAGTACCAGAGCAAGCTAAACAGCCTTTTAGCTACTGGAGATGGCATGGATACATTTGGAAACACCGGAGAGCTTCGCATCCCCGCGCAGCACACAGCTCCGGGAACATTTGCCAATAGTGCGGGCTCTGGCGTTCAGCGAGACGCGACCGGCAATCCCTACATGCGCCAGCAATTCACGGGTATGCCCAGCGTATCATACGGTAGTCAAACTACCAATGGCCAGAGTAGCAATAACCCCTTTGGAGCCCGCCCACAGCAGCAAAACGGCCAGGGCCAAGACCTTATTCAATTTTAGTCCGAGCTCCCGTCCGACTTTTTTATTATGATTGATTCCCCATTTCGTCCGTTGACACACCACCGCATCTGGCTGAAGACTTTCAATGCTGCCATCACTAAGACAACTTACTTCCCCTGTCACGGAGTTATCCATCTTCTTTCGCGCTTTGTCATGGGTGGATTGTCCACAGGAGGGATTTCCCCAGGAGGTGTCCAAGAATGTCGAGTTCTGACGCCTGAGCAACAATTCATTAGTGTCTCTCCCACCACAGTAGAGTCTGCTTGCTTCTTATCCATCTTCAAACAGAATGTATTGCATATTTGACATAAACCTGGTTATGTGGATCGGGGAAAAGTTAAGACAGACTTTTATCATGCGCGGGGTTTGCACTATTGCCTGAATACGGTGTGATAGCTGACATGGTAAATGCGCTGTTCTCCATTCAAAATACTAGATTTGATTCAAACGTGATGTCATGCTATCAAAATGTCCAAGTAATCCCTGTCCCCATCGCCGTAACGCCCATCGCCTGCTCGCTTCCGGCTGCAAAGATATAATCACGAAACTCGCCTTGCTTGTTGGCATGGGTCATCAAGTGGTAGAGTCGTGATACAGAAATGTAACCAACGAGTCCACCACGCTCTCATGGCCGGCTTCATCGCATGAGTGAACTCCATCCGACAAGCCAGACGTGACAGGGTGAAATGTCGAAACACATTTTGTTGTATACACCAGCCTCATCCAAGAAGCTGACGAGCCATTTTTGGCCCAAGGCACTGCCATTCTGACTCGGCCGTGCGTAGTCCGACAATGAGTTGTTTCCACCCCGTACACATGTTTGCCACTCTTTGTCTCTCCGTCCAGGTGTCTAGCTCGCCTCTTCCATCATCTGCATGAACTCGTCCAAACTCACGCCACCTTTCCCATCATGATCAAGATGGTCAATCATGCTTTGAATCTCCTCGTCGCTCAATGTCCTCTCGTCTTTGATCTCCTGCGCCAAGTGTCTCAAATCTTCTACCGAGATGAAGCCGTCCTGGTCATAGTCAAACATGGCAAACACCTTGGCAGCTTCCTCGCGCGGATCCCGATTGGCGATGAGTTTTGCGGCGCAAAGTCGAAATTGATCCAAGTAGACGTGAAATCGGTTGACCGGGCAGGATTGCTGGTCTTGCCACTCGGGGGGGATGGAGCCGTAAGATTCGAGGAGTCGAAAGTATTCGGGTTTGGAGAGATCAAAGCCCAGAGCTGCGAGGGAGTGTTTGAATTCGTAGGAGTTGAGATATGCCTTTTTCTTCATGTCCATGAGGTCGAACTGGTTTGGTGACTGCATTAGTATTTTTGCGCAAGTAAAAGCTACCCATGCAGCCCATTGAAGGACCACAGCTTCCCCCCCCCCCCCCCCCCCCAACCCAAAAAAAAAAAGGAAAAAAACCGGTGACGAGAGTAATGACATAGAGCTTCGGGGAAGACAAAAGAAGAAGAAGGAAAAACTGGATGAAAAAAAATTGACAACACAGATACTCACTACTTCGTCAATGTGTTCGCGATCTTCGTCAGCAATGGAGCCATATTCTTCATTGGTAGAGACCTGGGGCGCTAGGGGTGGTCTTTGTTGCTGCTGTTGCGAAGAAGACTGATTTTGCTGGTACTGTTGTTGCTGCTGAATGGGTCCAACTCCTAATGAGCGTCCGGCAAATGGGCGCGGTGTTGTGTGAGAATTCATATTGTCTTCGAAGGGTTCGTCGTCAAAGAGTTGTCTCCAGAGCCGGTGGGGAGCTGCGATGAGCTAGCTCTCTTGGGGTTGATGAGGGTTGTTGAGTGTTCGAGGGAGCGAGCAAGGTTGTGAGCAAAGACGAACGGACAAAAGCTAGGAAACTACATATGTTGACGATTCCACGAGGCTCGGACTATTCCAGCGTCGATAATTTGGTGCAGCTTTTGTAAATTGTTCCAATGAATATCGGCGAGTCTTGGCCGGCATGGGGCTCAGAGCAGCGCTCCGGAGAAATCTGGGTTTGCGACGCGCCTGAATCAACACGCGCCAACAAAGGCTGCAGGAGGTGGGTCCGGGCTGGCCCCTGGGTGCCAGGCGTTCTTCAGGCAGTAGGTCAGGCTCGGGCAACTCCGCGTTTGATTGGTCCAGCGTGGCGGGCCTGATCCCAAGTTGTTGCCTGCCTCTTGAATTCTCGGAAAAGCTGGCTACAGACCTCGAGTCAATCGCCCGTCTGCTTGACCAGAAACCGACGAAGCACGTTGAAACAGGGCACGCCGCCCACTCTTTCTCCTTCAGATTTGCATCTCCAGCTTGAGTTTTCTCTTCGTTTTTCTCTGTCCTCTGATCAACTTGGTGGTCTCAACGTGCACTGTCCCTGCCGACTGCGCAAACAGCAGCAAACCCTCCCCCCCCCCCGGAGAAAAAAACCCTTGCTGAGGTCTAGCAACGAGGCATCGCGACTGCATCCAAACCTCGGACTGGGTTGCATTGAGCAGCTTTGCAGCGACACAACCGACGTCCTTCGAGTCCCCTTATATAACTGACCGTGGTTGAGATAGACCATCAGCTCTCGGAAAGTTGCTGCCCAACGACGAGTTTTGTCGTGCGGAAGGGCGAGGGAGCTTCCTGAAGTTCAGGCAACGGCCGACGCTGAACTGTCGATTCCTCTTTCATCAAGCTCAGTATAATGTCCTTCGGTGGCGGCGGCGGCTTTGGTGCCTTTGGCCAAAACAATAATAACCAGCAGCCCAGCGCTTTTGCCAGCGCTTTTGGAGCCAACAACACTCAGAGTGGTACGTGTTCTTATCTTTTCATTTGCGCGAGATGGCGACGGGAACTATTGGAGAGCGACCGAAAGTGATCAGTAGTTGACGTACTGCCTTAGCCTTTGGAACACCTAATCAAGGCGGCTATGGGCAGAATAATTCCCCAGGCGGAGGCATGTTTGCAACCTCCAATACTCCCACTTCGGGTTTTGGGACTTCAACAGCGAGTAAGACTGGCCGCCCCATCTGCGTTCTTCTCCTTCTTCCCTCCGCGTCTACCTCTTAATTTTATAACGTATCATCCATCGCGCTGTCTGTCGTGTTGCTAATTGTTCTTTCCCAGCCGGCTTTGGAGCCAATGCCGGAACCAGTGGCTTCGGCAGCAAGCCTGCCTTTGGCACGACTACCTCAGGTGGTCTCTTCAGCAACGCCGCCAACAATAATACCCCCACCAACACGTCGACTTTCGGGACGTTTGGTACAAACAACAACACGGCAGCTACGACTTCTTCGCCTTTTGGAGCGGTCACCAACACTGGCGGTTCGCTTTTCGGCCCAAGTAAGTCAGCCTTTGGCGCACCAACCAACACTGGAGGTTCGCTCTTCGCCACTGGAGCTACGAATACGGGGGGCTTCGGTACAACTGGGACTGGCTTCGGCACCGCAGGTGGGAACGATCCTCCTGGCACTGCGTCAACACCTTTCACTGCCTACACAGAGAAAGAAGCGAACGCGACGGCCACAAACTCGTTCCAAAACATCGCCTTTCAAGAGCCCTATAAGAAGTGGTCGGCCGAGGAGCTACGATTAGTGGATTATGCGCAAGGACGCCGACACGGTAATGCAACTGGCGGTGGGGCCTTTGGTGTAAGCTCTGGATTTGGAGCATTCGGAGGCACAACCCTCACTCCTCAGACAAATACTGGGTTTGGGGCCAACGCTTCTAACACGACGGGCGGTGGGCTTTTTGCAAACAATGCGAACACCACCAACGCCGCAGGTAGTGGCTTCGGAAGCTCCGCATTCGGTGCCAATACACAAAACAACACTACGAGCGGTGGCCTGTTTGCAAATGCCGACAAGACAGGGAGCCTGTTCAGCAACAACAATAATACTCCGACTCAGCAATCTGGTGGAAGTCTGTTCGCGAACAACAACACCGGATTTGGTGCTGCAACCACAACAAATGCCTTTGGAGCAAACAACACGGCGAACAATAATGGTGGTGGACTTTTTGCGAATGCTGCCAACAAAACGGGCACTGGGTTCAACTTTGGAAATGCCAACAACGCAACCACAAACACTGCGACTGGCTTCGGTAGTAGCAACGCAGGAAGCGCCTTTGGCACGACGACAAACAACACTGGCGCTAGCTTATTCGCAGCCAACAACAATGCTCAGTCTACCGGAGGCGGCCTCTTTGCAAACAACAATCAGCAGCAACAGAATACTGGCTCAGCGTTCGGCTCAGCGTTCGGCAACCAAGAGAATCAGCAACAACAGGGCGGCGGTCTTTTTGCCAACCAAGAGAAACCTGCAGCTGGAGGAATGTTTGGGAATCCTGCGACTAATACAGCCTCAGGTAGCAACCTCTTTGCAAACAATAACACGCAGCAACAACAAAACACGGGCGGCAGTTTCTTCGGCAACGCGAACAATGCTTCGTCGGGAGGCAGTCTCTTTGGGGGGGACAAACCAGCCACCGGGAGCAGCCTATTTGGTGGTGGAAATACCACGCAGCCGGCCACAGGATCTTCGATGTTTGGAAATAATCAACAGCAGCAACAACAATCTGGTGGGCCTTTCAGTGGCGGCAATAATGAGCAAAAACCTGGCGGTCTGTTCTCTACACAGTCTGGCGGTAGCCTTTTCGGAGCACAGAACAACCAAGCATCGGGCGGCGGTAGCCTGTTTGGTGGCAATACGAACCAACTGCAAAACTCAAGCACCATGGGCGACTCGTTTCTGGGCAGCACACAACAGAACAACAGCACTCCTCAGGGTCTTACTGCCAATCTGAATGATGTTTCGGCATATGGCAGCCCGTCCCTCTTTGCTGGCCTCGGTGGAAATGAGGTATCCAATCCTGGGCCCCTCGCCACTCCACTCAATGGTAACTCGAAACCACGAAAGAGCTCTATCCTGCCCATGTACAAGCTCGCTCCGGCTACGGCCGCTTCGCGGTTTGCGACCCCCCAAAAACGAGGATTTGGCTTTTCTTACAGCTCATATGGCACCCCCATTGGCAGTCCTTCCAGCAGCATATCTAGTCCCCCCGGAACCATGGGCCGCAGCCTTTTGGGTTCCAGCTCAACTGGTTCGCTGAGCAAGAGTATTTCCGCGAACAACCTCCGCCGCAGCTTCAACACCGAGGATAGTATACTTGCGCCTGGAGCCTTTTCTTCCAGCTCCAACACTCGCTGGTATGGAAGCACTGGTTCCAAGAAACTCATCATCAATCGGGACATCCGAAGTGACCTGTTCTCGACACCTCAGAAGGACAAGACGGGGGCTGATGGTAGCTCCTCGAAGCTCTCCAAGCGTGTCAGCTTCGACACGGGCTCAGACGAACCCGACGACGGCACTCCAGTCCGTCAAGCGCTCCCTGCGCCCGATGGTACACCCGATTCGCAGCTTGACGAAACCACACCTCGCCAGAACCGAAATTCGAATGGCACGATCGGCTCACAGAACCCCGAGATGGAACAAGTCAAGGGCAACGAACTTGCTGTCGTCCACGAAGAGGAGGACTCGGCCACACCTGACGCACAGACGCCTCTCGGATTCACCAACGCCCCTGGCAAGTACTGGATGCGACCAACCAGAGAGGAGTTGCAGAATATGAACAGAATGCAACGCCAACGCGTGGATAATTTTACCGTCGGTCGCGAAAATGTTGGATACGTCCAGTTCAAGGTTCCTGTCGACATGAACTCGGTAGAGGTTGAAAATCTGTGCGGCGGCATCATTCAGCTGGAACCTCGATCAGCCACTGTTTATCCCGTGCAGGCTAAGAAGCCTCCCGTCGGCAAGGGCCTCAACGTTCCGGCTCGAATCTCGTTGGAGCAGTCCTGGCCTCGTGGTGGTCGCGGCGACAAGCGAGTCGCGAGCGATCCCAAGAGATTCAACAAGCACATTGAAAGACTCAAGCGAATCCCAGACACAACGTTCGAGGACTACAACAAGGAGACTGGTGTTTGGACTTTTGGCGTCGAACATTTCACAACTTATGGCCTCGACGATTCGGACGAGGAGTTGGACGACTATACGGATGCGTCACCTACTGTAGACACTCCTACCCGTCCGGCTAGAGCCAAGCCTGCAGCCTTGGATGGTGCAGCCGAGGGGAACGACACAGCCAACATCGGTCAGAAGATGTTGTTTCCAGGGGCATTTGACAAGCACGATGATTTGCATGACTCGGAGGCCGCGGATAAGAAGTCTTTTTTAGGGAATAGCTCCGCGGATTCTGCGCCCAACGATGTAAGACTCTCACTGGATGACGACAACGCCGGTGGAATGGGCGACGGATATGAATTGTCCGAGGACGAAGATATGACGACATCTTCTTCCGGGCAGCATCTTGCCGCGGAGCTCGACGACGCCTCGTCGGAGAATGACCAGGAGGACGCCAAGAGCAACACTCCTGGAGGCATTCTCAGAGCTCGAATGAGAGCCTTGAAAGAGTCAGCTGGGCCGGTCGCGCTCGAAGTCGCTGATGGCGACGACTGGATGGAAATGCTGCGAAAGACGGTCAGTCCTGTGAAGAGAGACCGCCAGTTGCTCAGAGAGATGAATGACTCGCCAATCAAGTTTCTCGTAAGATTCGATGAAGAAGAAGAAGATGGAAACGTTGGCCATAATTTGCGCAAATCATCCATCTGGGGAGGAAGTCCGTCCAAGAGGGACGGAGCAGGTGGAGCTGTAAGCACACGAGCAATGTTGGACAAAGGACGTGGATTTGCGACAAGTATCGACTTGATGAATTCACTTTTCGAACAACCCAAGCCCAAGCCTACGCGACAGACACTTCGTGCTTCCGTGCCAGCCAAAGGCTTTCCTCAGGTTGGTGCTTCACTTTTTTAGTTTGATTTTCTCCATCATGTTTGACCCCACATCAGAATGTTTTGGCCCGAGGGAGGCGAGATACAATACAATGTACTTGGGTGTTATTTACTGTGGAAAAAAAAAAACAAATACTGAATCTCTTACCTTTGTCTTTTCTTCTTTGCTCGCATAGTGGCCGTACGAACGTCAAGACAAGAACTTCACTGTCGATGAAGAGGAAATGGCATATCACAATGCCTCCCGCCCAACGTGGGGCCCTGGCGAGACTCTAGTCGTGACGAGGTCACTGGACGCGACACAAGCTCGACGCAGCGTAGGCGACAACTCAGACATGCTCCAATTCCAACGATCTGGTATTCAGACGGAAAGACAGGACGTTCGCCTCGCCAAGTTCTCTACAGAGTCGTCCAAGAAATTTCTGCGGGCTCAAGATGAGGTGACAGTGATCAGTCTGGTAGATGATGTCCCCAGGGCCGTGATGCGCGCTGGCAGTCTTCTGGATATCTTTCATCATCAACAGATGGATGTTCCGGCCCACAGCAATGAGAAGCGAGTGTGGGAGCTCGCTAGCATTCTGTTTGACGGCATGCCTGGTGTCAGTGTTAGTGAAACGGAGCACCTGCTGCGGAAGCAAAAGCTCACAAGCTTCTGGACCGAACTCGTGGAACCGGCCTCAACCACTAACGTTGGCCTCGCCGGCTCGAGTGAGGAGAAGGCTGTTGCAAGTTTGGGAGGGCATCGAGTTGCGGAAGCATGCAAGCACCTACTCGATGGCAAGAATTTCCGCCTGGCAACTTTGGTCCCTCTGATCGGCACTAGCGACGCAGCCAAGAAGGATATGAGGGATCAGCTGAAGGCCTGGCACGACTCCAAGATGCTTTCAGAATTTTCAGAGGCTATCCGGGCCATCTATGAGCTTCTTGGCGGGAATGTTGGTGTCTGCGAAGGTCGGAAGGATGTTCCTGTCGAGGATCGGATGGACTCGTTTGTCATTTCCAAGAAGTTTGGCCTGGACTGGAGACAGTCATTTGGTCTTCGGCTGTGGTACGCCATCTCGCAGCATGACAGCGCCGTCCTGGCCGTTCGGAAGTTCAAGGACGACATTACTCAAGGTATCGAAGACCTGCCACGGCCGTGGTATTATGAGCAAGGCTTGAAGCCTCTCTGGGAGGACGGGAAGGAAGGAACGCGGCAAGATCTCTTATGGGGCCTTTTACAACTCTACGCGGACGAGAATGCAGATTTGGAGGCTATCCTGCGGCCTGAAAACTCGCAGCTTTCACCCCTGGACATGAGATTGAGCTGGCAGCTCGGTCAAGCTCTGACTTCGACCGGCCGAGTCTCGTTTGGTCTGCACGGGGAAGAGAAGGCAGATGGCTCGACGATTGCATATGCTGCGCAACTGACGGCTGCTGGTGAGTGGCTGGAAGCAGTCTTTGTCCTCTTGCATCTGCGAAGCTCGTCTAGCCGCGCGAGAGCCATCCAGGAACACTTGTGTCGGCACGCTGGCATGATTGGGCCCGAAACCGGGTCGACGTTTGGCCTCCTGACGGAGAAGTTCCGAATACCAGCAGCATGGGTATGGGCGGCACTGGCACTCTACATGCGCAGCGTCAAGCACGATGCGTCGGCCGAGGTGCACTGTTTGCTTCGTGCGGGGGAGTTTGTCGAGGCACACCGGGTGCTGGTTCAGCAGGTGGCGCCTCGCGCAGTGATTGAACGCGACTACTCGACGCTGTCGTCGCTGCTGTCGCAGTTCAGAGACCGTGCCGAGTCCATCCCAGAGTGGGCGCAGGGCGGGGAGATTTACAGCCACTTCCTGAGTCTCGTGCAGCATCGTGGCAGGGGCGAACGCGCTCCGCCTGCGCTGCTCGAAAAGGTTCTGGCAGGCCTCAACGTGATGAATGAGAGGGTGGGAGAGGCGGAGGTTGTGCGATACGCGGCTGTGTCCGACATGGCCGACGACACTGCCAGGGAGATACTCAAGTTGGCCAAGAAGAAGCAGGTATGTTTTTGACACTCGCGAACTCCAGAACTCCAGACTTTGGAGACAGTTTTTTTTTTTTTTTTTTTTCTCGCTTGACATTCGACCCGGTAATGGATCGACCGACGACTGACAGTTCATGGCCAGGACATGGAGTTACGATCGAGGATTCTTCACTTGCCGTTGACGCAGGATCGACTGCTGGCGTACTCGATTGACCTTGGCATGGACCGATACAGAGAAGTCATGTCCCACTAGAAAGGGGAGGGGAGAATGGATTGGTGGTCATGCTGTACGAGGAACGTGGGCCAAGGGTAGCCAGGCGGTAGTCAGGGGTACACAAAGGACTGGTTCCAAGTCTGATTGTTTAAGTTTCCGCAAGGTGAAGGAAAGAAAGGGATCATGGCGAGGGGCCCCGGTTGTAGAATAGCACTTGGGTAGAAATCCACCAGTAGATAGTCTCGAGACACCAAAACACCAAGCATCGCGCACGGCGCACATGCCAGGCCTCGCTCACGAACCGTCGCCGCCCGCCCTCCTCTCGCCCCAAAAGCCCTTTCCGTAACTGACGAGAATCTCGTCGCCCTTGCGAATGCCCGCGCCCTTGCCCTTGCCGCCGGCCACCCACACAGCCACGCATAGCTGGCCCCAAGCCTCACACCAGGCCGTCCCAAACACAGCATTCGGCCGGTCCGCCACGCCGCGATAGTCGTTCACGAAGCGGGCCTCGTTGCCGCCCTGCGCGCCCGCATCCACCGCCAGGTCCGCCTCCCGGTCGATCCACAGGTCGTAGTCGCTGGTGGGGTCCGTCCCGGCCGAGGAGTGCACCCTCCCCGAGTAGACGAGGATGAGGTCCCCGGGGGGGAGGTGCCGCGCGGCGAAGAGGCCGTGCTGGCCGTGGGCCGGGTGCGAGGGGTTGCGGATGGGCTGGATGCGGACGTTGGGGGAGGGGATGGGCCTGGTTGCGGAGGGGGGGATGGTGGGTGTGCTTGGGGGGTGGGAGGAGGAGGAGGAGCTGGAGGAGGAGGAGGGGGAGGGTTTGGCGTGGAGGGCGTGGAGATGTGTGGGGGAGAGGAGCTTGTCGTGGAGGGGGGAGGGGAGGTATGGGAGTGTGGGGGGCCAGTTTTTGGGGGGGCGCATTTTTTTTTTTTCCTGTTCTTTCTTTCTTTTGGAGAGTCGTTCGTGTGGCTGTGAGGAGGGGGGTGTTGGTTGGTTGGCTGGTTGGCTGTTTGGCTGGTTGGCTGGTTGGCTGGTTGGCTGGTTGGCTGGTTGGTGGTGATGATGAGTGGTGGTGGTCGTGGTGGTTGAGTTTGGAAAACGTGGTGTTTCGTTTTCGGAGACGTGTGGGGGCCGGGGGGGGGGGGACCGGGCAAGGGCCACAACAACGCCGCCGCAGCCAAACTTTGCGGCGGGCAGCATCATCAATCATCATCAGTCTTGAGTAAAAGCACTCCTCAGTAAAAGCATCAAAGTGTATGTTTACTGAGATACTGGCATGTGCCTTCTACGCAACTACCCAGGCAGCCCTTCCCTCAACCGAGTCCCCATCCAAGCTGTAAAAAGTGCCCCCCCTTCCCTACGTTGCATCACGATGCGCCCCT
>SRQA01000206.1:0-30018 GCA_018360365.1 Claviceps citrina | reverse complement strand
ATAGTAATACCTAAAAGACCTAACACGCCCTATAGGGGTGTGTGTATTAAAATTACGATCTGTAAAGTGTTTTGAGCCAGTGTAAGCTATAGTCCGCCGTACCAGCCTCTATTCTGCCCTATTCCAGCTCCACGTCCTCTCGTCCTCTCCGTGACCCTCGCCCTCTGGTGCTGCTATTGACGATCCAGTCTCTCTTCCGCCGCCGCCGCATCACCATGCGCCCTCCCATGCGACCGCCCAGCATTATTCCATCTTAGCATCTGTAGTCATCTTCATAACCCCCCCCCCCCCTCTTCGTTCGCCCGTCATGGACGAGACGGCGAGGACCGAGTATCCCGCCATGTTGGTATGTCTCACCCCCGAGCTCTTCTGTCGCAGCCCAATCATGGGCCCAAATCATGGCCGCGCACTCACACCGATTGCTATCTGCGTTTGCCTCTTTGGCCAGGCTGTGAATGCTGATTGCCCTTGTAGGCCAGTCTGCAACCGGGTCAGGCTGCGCGGATTCTCAACGACCGGGTCAAGCGCATCAACAGGGTCAACCTCGAAATCGCCGACTGGCTTCAGGTACGCACAATCAGTCATCCATCGCATGCTGCACTTTTCCAGGATAGTATACGCAAATTCGTGTGCGTCTAACGCCGTACTGTCCCAGGAACGCCGTCGTGTCGAAGAGCAATACGTGCTCGGCTTGCGCAGGCTGGCGCAGAGCCACAAGGGCCCGAACTCATCATCCGAGCTTGGGTAAGTCGCCATCTTTCGTGACTGCGGCTTGAAAACAAGATAATGATGACACTGAGACTGTAGCTGACGTATGGATTCATTTGTGCAGTGTTTTCCAGCCCTCTTGGTCCCGAATCATTAATGCCGTCGAAACCATGGCCCAGTCACACCACATGCTTGCCGACAAGATCGAGGAAGACCTGGAACAGCCCCTTCGCGGTTTTCAACAACGTCAAGACTACGTAAACATGCACGAAATGTCCAGCAATCTTTCCGCCCTCGCAAAAAAGATTGAAAAGCCAGGCAAGAGGGACAACAGGACCGTCAACCAGCAAGAATGGGAATCAACCGCGCCTTACATATTCGAAAAGCTCCAGGAAGTGGACGAGTCGCGTGTAAATCATCTCCGAGATATCCTCACACTATACCAAACCCACGAGGCGGATCAAGCCGAGCGTGCTCGAGGAATCGCCGGCCAGACTCTAGCCCTTGTAATCGAGGTCAAAACCGAGGAAGAGATCAGGGATTTTGCATCTAGCACTGTGGCTGGCTTTCCACCGCCTCCTACAAGAGGCTCGACTAGGCGTTCCTCGACCGTTACCCGCACTCCGTCCGTCGATCAGCCTCCCCCAACGGCCAACACGGACCCCATGAACTCGAATACTTCACACCCTCCAGCCACCATGGGACCGGATTCTCAGCAGTCGCAGCATGAGGATGATGTGAATGACCAGCTAGCCATCGAACAGCCTAAAGAGTCAAAGCTCCGAAGACTTGGCACACTCTTTGGCCGGCGACGACAAAGCGTCCACGGTGGCTTTGGAACCCTCTCGCCCGGCAAGTCCGGCGGGACTACGTTGGGTCGGTTGGGAAGCAGCCACGGTAGAGCACTTTCACCTCGTGTCTCATCAAGCAATTTGCGTGATTCTGGACGTCTAGCTTCATTGGCTGAAACTCCGGATAATCCGACGCGATCTCAAAACGAATCAGCAAAAGAAGAGCGTAGGCTCCATGACGGACAGAATGGAGTCAATGGCAATGAGAGATTTAATGCCGGAGGCATCAATGGAGCCCATTTATCTGACCTTCTTGGCGATGAGCCTTCTCTGGCACCGAGGCCTACCCATTCCAATGATAAAGCCGGCACCCTGGCCACGGACTCGGAAGGGTTTACCGTTCGAGCACCGATGCATGATCCGATATCCGAAGCCCAACGAGAAGCTGCTGCGGAGGAAGCTGATCAAGTATTCAAGCTGAATATCCAGAACAAGCCTGTGCATGAGGAGGACCCCAAGGCCAAGCAAGCTGCACTCTCTAACGTGGCGAATACCTTGAAGATGGGCCCGGCGGTGCGGCGAACGAGCACCATTCGAGGACGAAGAGACGTCAGAAACACTGTCTACGTGCCACCTGCCGGAGCTGGTGCCACTCAGAATGAGCTTGCTCAGTCCGGGATCTCGGCCACTCCGACATTGGCGGCCAGTTCTTCTTTCACGCGCTCCCCAGCCCTGAACGCCTTGGCCTCAGAAACCAGTGTGGCGGGGACGTCTGATAGCCAATCCGTGCGGTCCGGTCACTCGCTCGGAAGCCTTGTTCACGCCAAGCACCCCGAATTGACCGGACCCGGACTCCAAAGCTCCATCATCGAGACCGTATCAGCGATATTCGAAGATGGGGTGATGAAGAGCGCCAGCATCGCCGGAGAGCTAGCCTTTGCCAACAATGCCAATGAAACGACTTCCGAAAAGAGTGAGTTGCTTTTTGCTGCTGCACCGTGATATCAGGCTCTGGCATTGAACAACTGAAAGGACTGACCAGATGCAGCTCATGAAACGATCCGCCTAAACAACTTTCAGAAGCTGGAACGTATCGGACCTAATCGCATCTTTGTTCACAATGCATCACTGGACCAGCCCGACCAGTTCGCTCTTGATCTCTCCCACCTTTCCAAGACGTCCATCGCATTTTCATACAGGGTGTTTGCGGAAGAGTCGGATCCGCTTCGGTTGGGCCAGCATGCTCCGATCTGGCTCAACCCGGTTTGGAAGCCACAAGATGACAAGTTGGGTCTTTTGCTCCAGTACCAGCTGAATCCAGCGAGCAGCTTTGCAAGCCCCGCGTTGCTGCACAACGTCATACTAGTGGCCACGTACGAGGGTAAATCAACGGGGGCGCAGACGAAGCCCAGCGGTACGCATCTGAAGGATAAGCACCTGGTATACTGGCGCCTGGGCGACGTGACTCTCACCCCCGACGCGCAAAAGATTGTGTGTCGGATCACCGGAGCCGACGGGGCGTGTCCACGGCCCGGCCATATCGAAGCTCGGTGGGAGTATGCCGCGTCGGGAGATGAGCTGACGGGAAGTGGCATCTCAATATCCCGGCTGTGCGACAAGTCCAAGGGCAAGGAGCTCAGCGATGACGATCCGTTTGCCGATGCCGGCCCGCCGGACAGTCCGACATGGGTAGATGTGCCGGTTGTACGAAAGCTGGTCAGTGGCAAGTATGAGGCCAAGTAAAAGTAAAAACAAGGAAGGGGCTGTGTCCTGAATCGCATGATTGTTTGTGACACAGCGACACAGCGACACAGTGACACAGAGTCAGGGGAACGAGATGTGGGCTGGACTTGTACATGGGAGAATGCATCGGGCGGAGAAAGATGGGATGTCTTTTTTGTGGCAGAAGAAGTTCATCATGCTGGGTGATGGGAACATTGGCCGGTAGGGGGGGGGGGGCGCACTCCTCCATTTCATTATTCCTTTGTGGTATTATTAATTACAGTCATTTTGTATCTTTTTTCTTTGTTATATCCGTTTCGTTAGTCGTCGGATTTTGAATCACCGCCTTGGCTGTCGTGGCTGTCTGGCCATCTCTCATGCAGGCCCAGTACGTTCAATACCTGCCTGGCTGCCCACCTTCCTACCTTGCTACCTACTAGGAGAAAAGACGGTCTTCAACGAAGGCACAAGAAGAAGTGATTAATTATGAAGATAATGAAAAGAGCAAAAAGCCCACCTAATCTAAGGGAATATAATTATTACAAAGAGGGCTCTAAACTTATAAAATTAGAAGGAGCTAATAAGTAATATTACTAAGTAGAAAACTTGCTCTAAAAGAGGGGTAATAATATTAACTATTTTCTACTACACTACACGTCCCCTACTAAAAAGTTAATTGCCTATAATTATAATATAATAATTAGTAATAAAAATAAAGCTTTTTATAATAAAAATAAAGCTTTTAAAGTAAAGTTCTTAGTAATATAATTTGCACTTTCCTAATATTAATATATTCTATAGCGCTTGTAAATACCCTTATTATAGTATAAATAACTTTATTATATTCTTATAAAATTCTAAACTATATTCCCCTTTAATCTTTATACTATTTATATTTAATAGTAAATATAAAGCTTATTTATAGTGTTTCTTAACTTAAAATAGTTCTTACTAAACTAATTAAAGCTTTAGAGGATGCTTATTTATAGTAATAAAAACTAGATTATTAGGTTTAAATAGTATAGTCCTTTAAAGAAAGTATTATTCTTAGCAGGCTTCTGCTTTAATTAAGGCTTTATTAATTAGTTTTATCTATTACTTTTCTTATAATCTAACCTATTTAAATACTATATTTAAGTATATATTATCTTTAGTCTCCTAGTAGAATATAGCAAAATAGAATTATTATAATGCTAAGATTAGAAAAGTATTAGTGTTTTTACTAGAAAACCTACTTAATTTATATAATACTTTATATAGTAAAAAACTAGCTAATTTAATATATTAGCTATTAAGCGACTTGCTTATAGAGAATAAATTAGTAATTTAATTTATAGGATCTATTATAACTTTATTAAGGATTAACTATATAACTTAATTATAAATTTTAATTAACCTAATGCTTTAATATAATTATTATAGTAAATTAATAATCTTAATGCTTTTGCTTTTTATAAAATTACTTAATTCCTTTAATTTAAATGCAGGACCTAGATTAGTGTAAAAGAGCTTAGGAATAAAGGATAGAAATTAAAACTAATTTAAAAGATATAATATAACTTCACTTACTTAAGTGGATTTGTATAGGAAAAGCTATAAATATTATAAAAAATAATTAATAATCACTAAAATATATTTTAATTAATTAATAGAAACTAGGAAGGGTCTAATATAGTTTATTCTAATAACTTAAAATAGTTTATTAATAAAGACTAGTTAACTAGGGGCTTTTAGCTTTTATAATGCAAATCTAATATATTACTAGCATTCTTTAATATAGTTAATTATATCTAGGCTTATTTAAGGCTAATACACTAATCTTATTAAATTTTATTTTATAAGCTTAATACTAAAATAACTAGTATTATTATAAGCTTCCTTTAAAGTAATAGTAACTTTAGATTTTAATAAATATCTTTAATTATTATAACAACCCTTATACTAGAGCTGCTTATTTTTAAGCTTATAATAAATAGCTTTAGAAGTAATTCTATGTATTATAAATTAATTATAAGAATAACTATTAGGACCTCTATAATTAGTAAGGAATCTTATAATATTTAAGTACTAATTATTCTTATTATATTATGCCTAAATATTATAATTTTTAGGGGAAGTCTTATATAGTATTATAGAAAGCAGCGCTTTGTTATTAGGAATATTATTAATTTTCCTTATATATTACTTTAATAATTCTTTATATTCTCTAGTTTTATTTTTCTAAACCTATTAGAAAGTAGGCTTATTTAGAGACCTAAAAGAAGAGAGATTATTATTAGTATAATTATTAATTCGTACACAGGCGAATTAATAACAAAGGTATAAGAAATAACAAGCAATGCGCGCGCAAAAGGAAGTACTAGGATTCTGGTTAATATTATTAATATTACTATCTAGCTAGCTAAGTAGGAGGCCTTTTAGTGGTTTTTATAACGCGCAAAGTTGTGGGTTATGTAACTAGCGCACTAGCTACTTATCTAAGGCAAGCTCGGATGCGGCTAATTAGGATACGCTAGGTCTATATTAACCTAACCTATTATGTTAATATTAACACTAGCACTCTTCTCTTTTTATACTAGAAATTAATGTAATATAAAGAGCCTCTAATCCCTCCCTGCTAAATATATTAAACACTTAGCTAATTAATTTAATCCCTTAATTAGATCCTTACATAAAGTAATAAAGAAAATAGTAATAGTTATTATAATATAATAGGTACTAATTAGTATAACCCTAATATCCCTAAAACACATATAATATGCTGCGGTTATAGCTAAAGAAATAAATGTGGAAGTTATTGCAATTGCATATATTATAACGTTACTGCTTAAGATCTATAACTCTTAATAAAGGCCTCTGTAGGCCGTAAAATTAAGGTCTATATATCTTAATAGGGCAGCTGCTGTTATGAAGATTAAAGTATATATACTTCTTGTAATAACTCTTATAATAACCCTTCTAGTAGGTCTTATACTGCTCTTTTCACCTAACCTTCTATCCTAATTATAATCTTATTTATATTAATAAGGGTGTCAAGGGTCGATGTAGGGATACTAGAGTAATAGATTAAGTAGTACACAGTGAGCTAGCAGGTAGG
The DNA here is from genome assembly GCA_018360365.1 of Claviceps citrina. Classification (NCBI taxonomy): domain Eukaryota; kingdom Fungi; phylum Ascomycota; class Sordariomycetes; order Hypocreales; family Clavicipitaceae; genus Claviceps; species Claviceps citrina. The sequence goes on along the minus strand of SRQA01000206.1, from coordinate 23,700 downwards.
TCGTGATAAATAACTATATTAATTCTTGCCCCCCTTTTCTGTATAACAGAGGCTTATAGCCTATATTTATCTTAGCTACAGGGGTTACATGCTCTTAGCTAGGGCGCTGGTTAGGCGCTACAAGCCCGCACGCTTATATGCATTACCTTTATTAGCCTAAGGCAACCTCCTTAGACCTCTAGTCCTAATAAGGTAACCCCCTCCGTAAGCAACTGCCTTAGTTACTAAAGAGTTACTACTAATCTAATTATATAATTATTAAGCCTCTAAATTAATTATATATATATTTTAAACGCTAGAAAGTTACTTTATACTTAACTAACTTATTCTAAGGCCTTCTAAGCCTTTTTATAACCTTTAAAACACTTCTTTTTTATAGAAAACCCTATTTATAAGCTATATATAATATTACATAGCACTACTAGCTTCTTAGTATAGTTTCTTTATTTATACTCTATATAAATAACTTATAGTCTTAGTAGGCTTGCTACTTTGCTCTAGTTAACTTATGTAGTAATAAGATTACTTCTTTCTATAGCCTATTACTTATGCCCTTTATAAAAGCTTTATAGTTTTTATAGCCTTGCTACTTTATCTTAGTCTATCTATAAATCTATAAAAAGCATAGCTACTAGTAAGGTTAAAGTAAGAAATTATCTAATCTACTGCCTTTTACTAGGCTTAAATTTACTACCCTTCCTAAGGATATAATCTTTAGATTCCCCCCTAGCTTTATAGCTCTTTTCTTCCTTTTTTTATTATTATTATTAGTAATATAAGTACTTTATTACTAGCGCATAGCTTGCTATAACTCTTCTTCTTAGTCTTTAGTAAATTATAAGCTAATATAATAATATTTAGTATAGAAGAATTCCTTACCTACTACTATTAATTAAAATTCTAAAATCTGTAATATCTTTAATTACTCTTACTAACACTACTATAACTATGCCTATAAAGCGTATTATAGCTATAGCTAAGCCTAGGTAAGTATCTCCTATTATATTATTAAATACACTACTAATTTCCTTTAAGTTATTACTACTATTATTATAGTTACTTAATTTATAACTAAGTACTATTCCCTTAAAAACATAAGGCGCCTAGTGCCTATAAAGAGATAATCTAGCTTCTAACTAATTCCCTTAGTTATATAGCTAAAGGTAGGAGTAAGTTTATACTTTACTATAGCGTATTTACTACTTTTTTATTATATTACTAATACCTAACTTCTCTAGGATTTATAAAATATATTTACTATACTACTTTAAATAAGTAATATAAAATAGTAAGTTTTAATTACTTATTATACTATAATATTATTACTAATAAACTTTAAGATATTTATAACTACTTTAATAGTTTTTAATAATTTATACTATACTATTATATTATAGTAAAAAGCGCTAAAGAAGACTTAGCCTTCCTAGGAGAAAGTAACTATAAGTATTATTTAACCTTACTACTTATTTATTATTAATAACTTATTTAGGATATTTATAACTAGAAACAGCTACTCTAATTATATATTATATATGCTAGTAGTAGCGAGAAGAAGTATTATGCCTAATTTATTATAATAAATACTATATATCTTCTATCTCTTTATAAGTGTATTACTAGGCATATTACTAATTAATATAGGCTATTACTACTAAGATAAAGCGTGAGGAAGAGGTAATACTTATTTATAAATAACTTGCTTATATATATTAAACTAATTACTTCTTAGGCAAGCTTCTAATATACCCTAGTAATATATAATATAAAGGTTTAGTAAGATATTATAAACTGCCTATATATTCTAGTAGTGTAATTTATAAGTATTACTTATTATTTACTAGCCTTGCAAGCTATTTACTAATTTGCGTTAATAAGTAAGCGCGGATACTATACTTACCTCTAATGCTAATACACTACTACCCCCTTACTTACTAAACTTTATAGAAAAAAAAGTTATAGAGGATATTATAAAGGATATTCTAACTAATAAAGATAATAAATAGCTTAGACATAGTATATATACTATATAGCTTTTGCTTTGTTTTTCTTTTTATCTTTTTCTCTCTTTTTTTCTTTTTTTTTTTTTTTTTTTTTTTTTTTTTTTTTTTTTATTTTTATTATTTTTTTTTTATAATAAGAAAATTTGCTTAATTAATTAACTAGTTCTTACTGCCTTTACTATTATATAGCTTCTTTGCGTAAGACTCTCTAATTATAATCCGCTAGAACCTGCAGGTCTGTAAAATCCTTATACTAGATTTATAAATTTTTAGAGTTATTATAGCCTTCCTACTTAATAAGGTATTTATACTAACCCCTATAATACTTATAAGTAATAATTTATTTAATAATATATAAGGGGTCTTCTCCTATAAGGAAAGGTACTTACTTAATTACTTCTAGTATACTCTTTAGGTTACTTTTATAGAGTTTAAGATTAGAAATATAAAAAATATTATAAAGCCTTATGCCCTATAAGAGCTTTAATTAGTATATAAGTCTATAATTACTAATTAACTTAGTAATCTAGTATAGTCCTAAGTACTTTACTATAAGTTTCTTACTTAGTTTTTATAAATTAATATTCTTTATAAATAGTAAAATATAGTCCCTTATATTAAACTTTATTAGCACTCTCTTCTAGTTATAGTACTTAGCTTACATAGCTTATATATTATAAAGGAGCTTCTGTGTGTCCGCGTGTTTCTTGCGTAGCTTTGCTTCTTTTAATTACGCTTACTTATTAATTATATACACTATTTTCTTTATATATAAGGGACCTCTTAGTATAAAGCCTTATAAAGCCTTAGTAGGTAACTTATAAAGAGAACTATAGTAACTTATATTATATATAAATTATACTATTAGAAGAAGGTTAACCTAGTTAGTTTGCTTAGCACTACTAAAGGCATATAAATAATACTTAAGTAGTTAGTTTATTCTCTTAGTCTAGCTATTAGTCTAAGGGTAAAATGCTATGCTTAGTTAATACTTAGTTATAATATAGTAGTAGAAGGTCTGCTAGAAAAAGCTTATAAATATTATGCTATAGTTAGTTATAATGCCCTCTAGGATTTTATAGTCCTTAAAAACTATCTTAATAAAAAGGGTAGCTAGTCTATTACTACTTAAGCGCTTTAACATTAGCATATATATAGTATACTTTATAAATTAGTTAATTATAATAAGAATTATATTATAGACCCTAAATCCTAATCCCTTTACTAGGGGAAGGCCTATAATAAAGTTTATTAATAATTCTTAGAAAGGTTAATTAGGTATAGGGAGAGAGGCAAGCTTACTATAAGGTTAATACTGCCTTAGCTTTAATACTTAGTAATTATAATAAGTATAGATATACTCTTTAATATCTTTCTTTATGTAAGGCTAGTAGTACTAGTTAGTAATCTAATATAAAGTTTTGCTTATACCCTAATAGCTAGTAGCGTTATTATTATAAATAAGTATTAGAATCTCTTTATAAAGACCTAAGGGAATATAAATATAGTCTCTAAAAAGGAGTGCTTTGTTTTTATTAAGTAACTAGCCTAGAGAGCTATAGGCATCTTCTAAGGCGTAAATAACCTACTTAGTATATATAATAAAGGCATTCCCTTACTATGCCTAGTATAACTCTTTATAAATAAGTGCTTTTAGAAGCTTATTACCTTTAGCTTTATATTAGGCTAGGAGTCTTTTAAGGGAGCAAAGTCTTACTATAAGGGCTCTGCTAAATAGACTTATTATTAGCACTTAGCTACTAAGCAGGACTAGGATTTATAACTCTAATAATATTAGGAACTTATTTAAGAAGCTATATACTAGTAAGTCTCTTTTAGTAGGGGGTCTGCTCCTTCTTTCTTCTACTAGCTAGCTTAAAGGGTTAGAGGCACACTCTAAGCCTTAGATACTATAAATAGTAGTAATTATTATTATTTATCTTTAGGTAGGCACTAACTTAAAGCTTATTTATATTAACTCTACGCTAATAAACTTAGATAAAAATAAGGTAGCTTAGGAGACTCTAGTGTCTTTAGCTCTAGTCTTATAGTTTGCTTTATAAGATAAAGGGTCTATAAGGTTATTAATTCCTAGCCTATGTTTAATTATAAAGTTATATAGGTTAAGGTTATTAAGGGCTTATACTTACCTGCTAGTAAGCTTTAGCTTTAAGGCAAGATACTTATAGTTAAGATAGTTTATAATAACCTAAATAAGTATAGCACTATAAGCTAGGTAGTGTTTTTAATTTTTAAAGGCCTCTTAAATAGCTAGGAGCTTAGTATTAGGCATAGAATAATATACTTTAGCACTAAGTAGCTTCCTTAAGAAGAATATAATAGGATACTACTAATTCTTTTGTTTTTGTAAGAGGATAGCGCTAATTATAAAGTATAATATATTTATCTTTATTTATAATAGTATAGCTAGGTTAAAGTAAGCGAGGATAGGCACTAAGGTAAAGCATTACTTAAGCTGCTTAAACGCCTTATGCTTATGTTAATTAAGTATAAGTGCCCCTATTATATTATTTCTTATTAAATCCGTAAGGGGGGTAGTAATCTTACTATACTTATAAATAAAGTAGTAATAAAAACTAGTAAATCTAAGGAATAACTATATGTCTTTAATGCTATAAGGTTCTGGCTAGTTTACTATAGCTTTAATTTATTTAGGCTTTATAGTAATTCCCTTAGTTAAGATATTAAAGCTAAGGAAGTTAACCTTTATTATTAAGAATTTACACTTTTTAAGATTAGCATATAGCTTCTTTAAGCGCAGCCTCTCTAAGACTTAGTAGACATGCTTCTTATGCTCTACTAGGTTACTACTATAAATTAGGATATTATCTAGGTATATAATATAAATTATATTAATAAGCCCTAAGAGGGTGTTATTAATAAACTCTTAGAAGGTAGCTAGGGCGTTAATAAGCCTAAAAGGCATTATAAGATACTTAAAGTAACTATATTAGTAATAGAAGGTGGTTTTCTACTTATTACCCTTACTAATCTAAAGCCTATTATATGCGTTTTTTAAGTTAAGCTTTATATAGACTTTTGTACCCTTTAATTAGTTAAGAATCTCTAATATTAGTAGTAAGGGGGCATAGTTCTTCTACATAATCTTATTAAGGCCTTTATAATTTATATATAGGTGTAATTTGCCTCCTTTCTTAGGAATAAAAAAGATTAGAGCGCCTATAGGGCTAGTTAAAGAGTGTATCTAGCCTTTTCTTAGCGCTATTATAAGGTATTTGCGGAGCTCTTCTAGTTTTTTTTCTATAAGGTTATAAATTAGTCCTTATAGCAGGCGCTAATCCCCTTTAATTTTAATAATATATGTGCGGCCTTCTAAAGAGGGTAATAATGCTGCTTTCTTAAGGTTAAAAACGTTTGTAAAGTTTATATAGTAATTAGGTAGCTTCTTCTTAGTTATCTTACTACTTAGTTCCTTTTTTAGTATAGTTATATTCTTAAGGTCTATTCCCTTTAAGAAACTAGCGTTAAGTATAAGAACTATAGCTAACTCTTTTATTTCCTTATATAATTACTTTAATAATACTATAACTTTAATATACTACTATATAATAAGGAAAATCTACTCTTATGTCTTTTATAATAGTATATATAGGTTTTCTTACTTAAACTAATCTATGCCTAGGATAAGGTCCTTTAAGGTCTTTACTATAAAGTAGCTTACTTAATAAAGCTTTACTTGCCTAGTATTATTAGTAATCTTATAAATATAATTAAGTATGCTATAGTGTTATAGTAGTGTATTTGCTAATTCTATTAGTAAATTACTTTTCCTTACCTTTTTCTAATCTAAATCTATTAGTAATTTAGGATAAATATAGGAGTAAGTAGTACTAGTGTTAGCTAGAGCCTTTTTTACTATAACTTATTAGCCTCCTAGCCTTAGGAATACTATTATATAAAACTATTTATTAATTAACTCCTTAGTCCCTAAAGCTAGGGCGCGCTCCTAGGCGTAAGGCTTTTCCCCCTTAGTGTTAAGTAATATATTATTAAGGTAACTTACTAGGTTATAGTAAGTATCTTAATATATAGCTATAGTATAGCTAAATCTCTTATAAATACTATAGTTAGGCTTAGGGTAATTTAGCTTAATATATCCCTATTTACTATACTTATAATAAGTAACCTTTTTTTCCTAATTATTCTATCTTAAAGTGCCCTTTAGGTTACTACTCTTATTCTTTAAGTTTAATAAAGTCTTTCTCTCTTAGGAGTCTGCCTAGGTCTTCCTCTTTTTATACTTAAAATGCTTATTATTATTACTTCCTTTACTATTAGATTTATAATAGGAGGTATACTTACTAATAAGCTTATGCTAGTCTACTACTAGTCCGCTACTAACTAGATATATCTTTAAATTATAGTTAAGACTTATATAAAAGAGGCTTATCTTATTTTCTATATTTAATTAAAAGGGGAGTTTAGTGTAGGTTTACTCCTACTTTTTAATAAATTTCTTAAAGTTATTATAATTAGATTATTTAAAGCTAATAAGCTTTAACTATATACTAAGGGAGCGGCTTTTTTAATTATCTAAGCCTTCCTTAAGCTAATTATAAAAGTTATTCTATAAAAGGGGATTTTTAATATAGTTTTTATAAATTTTATTACCTATAGCCTAATAATACTTTATAATACCTATAAGGCAGGTGCTAGCATATAAGACCTTTATAAAGTTATTTATAAACTAGTAGGGGTTTATTAGGAATTATACCTTATAGTTACTAATAAAAGTCTTTAATTAAAGAGTATTTTAGCTATTATAAGTAAGTTACTTAAGTAAAGCTTATACAAAGGTTTATTATAGGTAGTATATAGCTAGTATAATATAAGCTATAGGAGCTATAGGAGCTACCTTTTCTAGTAACTTACTATTAATATTAATATTATTTATAAGCTCCTAAAGCTTTTAAAGTTACTACTTCTTATAGGCTTATTTAATATACTCTATAAGCACTAGGATTATAGTATTATAGTTATCCTTAATAAAGGTATTAGTAGCTATTATTATTAGGTTAGCCTAAGGGGGGGATATAATAAGTAATTAGATAGGTTATAAAGGTAGGTTAAATATAGTGCTAGATCTAGGTCTAGTTATAGGTCCTAGTGTAAGTCTAGTATTATCTTTAGTAAAGTTACTATTAGTATATATAGAGTTTTAAGTTTAGACTATTATAACTTCTTAATTTAATAGTCTAGTAAGGAATTTTTAGAAGAATTAAAATTATTAAGAGTTAATATAAAAATACTAAAGTAATAAATTAAGTAGTATATAGTAAGCTAGCAGGTAAGTTATAATAAATAACTATATTAATTCTTGCCCCCCTTTTCTATATAATAAAGGCTTATAGCTTATATTTATCTTAGCTATAGGGGTTACGTGCTCTTAGCTAGGGCGCTAGTTAGGCGCCGCGAGCCCGCACGCTCGTGTGCATTGCCTTTGTTAGCCTAAGGCAACCTCCTTAGACCTCCGGTCCTGACAAAGGGTCTTAAGCGCTTAGTTTAGCAAAGTCTTTGTTATTACATTAGCTAGGTTATCTTTGCTATTAATCTAGCGGATTTTAAAGATTTCTCTATGTTTATATAATTACTAAAGAGCTATAATATTAATTATTAATTGCTTCTCTTTAGTAATACTAAGCTTAATAAGGCATTTATATAGTAAATTTAAATTTATACACAGGATTATTAGAATTTTAGGTAGATTAAGCTAGTCTGTGATTATCTTAATAGTTATACTAATTACGTAGGCTATATTAGCACCTTAAACTATGCTATATAATTTAGAAGCAAGGGCACTGCGTGTAATATGTTTACACTTTATTAAGCTATATGTAATAATATTGCCTTTTATTATAAATTAAGCCTTGCTAAAGTTCTTATTTCTAATTATAATAAGGTATTTAATCTAAGAGCTAAAGTCTTTATTATTTACAAAGGATTTATTAATAAAAATAAAAAGATTTGCTCTTTTAAGGTTAATTAGGATATAACACAGCCCTTAATTTAGGTAATTTATCTGCTACTAAAGCCTTTTATTAAGGAATTTAATATCCTTATTTATAAGATCTTACCTTTATACTATAAAAGAGAGGTTAAAGGCAGCTTTAGGTTAATAGATTATAGTAATATATACTCTATAAGCTCTTTATTAATAATATTCCTCCTAGCGCTTCTCTAGATTTTTATTAATAAGTTAAAGCTTACTAATCTGCTCTTTTTAGCAAAGAGAAATAAAGGAATTAGTATTAAGGGTAAGCTTATAACTATTAAAAATTAAAGGGTAGTTTATTATAAGCTTCTCCTTTAGTTTAGCAAGGAATTTAGTAGCTTATAGTTTATTTTCTTCTTAATTAGAAAATAGTTAATTAGCTAAGATAAGGGTATTATTAGTTTATATGCCTATAATACTAAATTTATTTATAAAGCTGCTAATAAGGAGGCAAGGGTTATACGTGGAAGGCATTATAAATAACTTCTTGCAATAATACTTCTAGTACGTTGCCTACTAGTGCGTGCTAGCCTTAGGGATTCTATAAAGAGGCTTAATAATTACTATAATTATACTAGGAAAATGCTAATCTCTAACTTCTTTAGGTAATTAGCATAGGATCTTATAGTTAAGGCTTGTGATAGATTAAACATAGGCTTATATAATATCTCTTAGCTTAATAAAGATATCCCTTTTTGTAAGTAAGAGAGCTAAAGTTATAATTAACTATTAACTTACCTATTAAATTATAGGAGCCTAGGTTAAGATTATTTACTTACTAGTATTATTATAAGCTTACACTATAAGTTATGATTTTTTATATAGTGCTAGGGTGCCTTTGCCTTTAATTTTATCTATAAAACAGCTATTAAAAATGCGTTATATACTATGTTTTTTAGCGTTATAAATCTTAAGTTAGAAGACTTCTTACTAGAGTAGAGCGTTAAGTTCCTTTTACTAGGATGCCTTAAAAGGTGCTCCTATAGTCTTTATAATGCCTTACTAGCAAAGTTAATAAGTAAGGGTAAGATCTCCTTTTTCTTTTATAATAAAAAACGCTTTAGCAAGTAAATTACCTTAAAGCATTAATTTCTTAAAGTCTTAGTTAATTAGAGGGGTCTTTTATAGTCTACCTCTGCCTTGCTTAATAGGTGTCAGGACCGGAGGTCTAAGGAGGTTGCCTCAGGCTAACAAAGGCAATGCACACAAGCGTGCGGGCTCGCGGCGCCTAACTAGCGCCCTAGCCAAGAGCATGTAACCCCTGTAGCTAAGATAAATATAAGCTATAAGCCTTTATTATATAAAAAAGGGGGCTAAGAATTAATATAATTATCTATTATAACCTACCTACTAGCTTATTATATACTACTTAATTTATTACTCTAGTATCCTTATATTAACCCTTAATAATTTTAATTCTTCTAAAAATTCCCTACTAAACTATTAAATTAAGAAGTTATAATAGTCTAAACTTAAAACTCTATATATACTAGTAGTAACTTTACTAGAAATAATACTAGACCTATACTAGAACCTATAACTAGACCTAGATCTAGCACTATATCTAACTTACCTTTATAACCTATTTAATTACTTATTATATTCTCCCCTTAGGCTAACCTAATAATAGTAGCTACTAATACCTTTATTAAGAATAACTATAATACTATAATCCTAGTACTTATAAAGCATATTAAATAAGCCTGTAAGAAGTAGTAATTTTAAAAGCTCTAGAAGCTTATAAGTAATATTAATATTAATAGTAAGTTACTAAAAAAGGTAGCTCCTATAGCTCCTATAGCTTATATTATACTAGCTATATACTACCTATAGCAAACCTTTATATAAGCTTTACTTAAGTAACCTACCTATAGTAGCTAGAATACTCTCTAATTAAAGACCTTTATTAGTAATTATAAGGTATAATTCCTAATAAACCCCTACTAGTTTATAAATAACTTTATAAAGGTCTTATATACTAGCACTTGCCTTATAGGTATTATAAAGCATTATTAGGCTATAGGTAATAAAATTTATAAAAACTATATTAAAGATCCCCTCTTATAGGATAACTTTTATAATTAGCTTAAGGAAGGCTTAGATAATTAAGAGAGCCACTCTCTTAGTATATAGTTAAAGCTTGTTAGCTTTAAATAATCTAATTATAATAACTTTAAGAAATTTATTAAAAAGTAGGAGTAAACCTATACTAAACTCCCCTTTTAATTAAATATAAAAAATAAAATAAGCCTCTTTTACATAAGTTTTAACTATAATTTAAAGATATATCTAGTTAGTAGCGGACTAGTAGCGGACTAGTATAAGCTTATTAATAAGTATACCTTTTACTATAAATCTAATAGTAAAGGAGGTAATAATAACAGGCATTTTAAGTATAAAAAGAGAAAAACCTAGGCAGACTTCTAAGAGAGAGAGACCCTATTAAACTTAAAGAATAAGAATAGTAACCTAAAGGGCACTTTAAAATAAAATAATTAGGAAAAAGAGATTACTTATTATAAGTATAGTAAATAAGGATATATTAAGCTAAATTACCCTAAGCTTAACTATAGCATTTACAAGAGATCTAGCTATATTATAGCTATATATTAAAATACTTGCTATAACCTAGTAAGTTACCCTAATAATATATTACCTAATACTAAGGGGGAAAAGCCTTATGCCTAGGGGCGTGCCCTAGCTTTAGGGACTAAGGAGTTAATTAATAAATAGTTTTATATAATAGCATCCCTAAAGCTAGGAGGCTAATAGGTTATAGTAAAGAAGGCTCTAGCTAATACTAGTACTACTTACTCCTATATTTATCCTAAATTATTAATAGATTTAGATTAGAAAAAGGTAAGGAAAAGTAATTTACTAATAAAATTAGCAAATACATTACTATAATACTATAGTATACTTAATTATATTTATAAGATTACTAATAGTACTAAGCAAGTAAAGCTTTATTAAGTAAGCTACTTTATAGTAAAGACCTTAGAGAACCTTATCTTAGGTATAAATTAGTTTAAGTAAGAAGACTTACGTGTGCTATTATAGAAAACATAAGAGTGGATTTTCCTTATTATATAATAGCATATTAAAGTTATAGTATTATTAAAGTAACTATATAAGGAAATAAAAGAGTTAGCTATAGTTCTTATATTTAACACTAGTTTTTTAAAGGGAATAGACCTTAAGGACATAACTATACTAGAGAAGGAACTAAGTAGCAAGATAACTAAGAAGAAGCTACCTAATTACTATATAGACTTTATAAATGTTTTTAACCTTAAGAAAGTAGTGTTATTACCCTCTTTAGAAGGCTATATACACACTATTAAGATTAAAGGGGATTAGCGCTTGCTATAGGGACTAATTTATAACCTTATAGAAAAAGAACTAGAAGAGCTTCGCAAATACCTTATAATAGCACTAAGAAAAGGCTAGATATACCCTTTAACTAGCCCTGTAGGCGCTCTAATCCTTTTTGTCCCTAAGAAAGAAGGCAAATTATGCCTGTATATGGATTATAAAGGCCTTAATAAGATCACGCAGAAGAACTATGCCCCCCTGCTACTAATATTAGAGATTCTTAACTAATTAAAGGGTGTAAAGGTTTATATAAAGCTTAACTTAAAAGACATGTATAATAGGCTTTAGATTAGTAAGGGCAATAAGTAAAAAACTACTTTTTATTACTAATATAGTTACTTTAAGTATCTTATAATGCCTTTTAGGCTTGTTAATGCCCTAGCTACCTTCTAAGAGTTTATTAATAATACTCTCTTAGGGCTTATTAATATAATTTACATTATATACCTAGATAATATCCTAATTTATAGTAGTAACCTAGTAGAGCATAAGAAGCATATCCGCTAAGTCTTAGAGAGGCTGCGCTTAAAGAAGCTATATACTAATCTTAAGAAGTGTAAATTCTTAATAACAAAGGTTAACTTCCTTAGCTTTAATATCTTAACTAAGGGAATTGCTATAAAGCCTAAACGAATTAAAGCTATAGTAAACTAGCCAGAACCTTGTAGCGTTAAAGACGTGTAGTTATTCCTTAGATTTACTAGTTTTTATTACTGCTTTATCTATAAGTATAGCAAGATTACTACCTCCCTTACGGATTTAATAAGAAATAATATAATAAGGGCACTTACACTTAATTAACGTAAGCGTAAGGCGTTTAAGCAGCTTAAGTAATGCTTTACCTTAGCGCCTATCCTTGCTTACTTTAACCCGGCCGTACTATTATAAATAGAGACAGATATATTATACTTTGCAATTAGCGCTATTCTCTTATAGAAATAGGAGAACTAGTAGTATCTTATTATATTCTCCTTAAGGAAGCTACTTAGTGCTAAAGTATACTATTCTATGCCTAATACTAAGCTCCTAGCTATCTAAGAGGCCTTTAAGAATTAGAGATACTACCTAGCTTATAGTACTATACTTATTTAGGTTATTATAAACTATTTTAACTATTAGTATCTTGCCTTAAAGCTAAAGCTTACTAATAGGCAAGTATAAGCCCTTAATAACCTTAACTTATATAACTTTATAATTAAATATAAGCTAGGAATTAATAACCTTACGGACCCTTTATCTTATAAAGCAGACTATAAGACTAGAGCTAAAGACACTAGAGTCTCCTAAGCTGCCTTATTCCTATCTAAGTTTGTTAGCGTAAAGTTAATGCAAATAAGCTTTAAGTTAGCGCCTACCTAAAGAAAGATAATAGTAATTACTACTATCTATAGTATCTAAGGCTTAGAGTATGCCTTTAACCCTCTAAGCTAGCTAGCAGAAGAAAGAAGGAGCAGACCCTTTACTAAAAAAGACTTACTAGTATATAGCTCTTTAAATAAGTTCCTAATATTATTAGAGTTATAGATCCTAGTCCTGCTTAGTAGCTAAGTGCTAATAACAAGTCTATCTAGCAGAGCCCTTATAGTAAGACTTTGCTCCCTTAGAAGACTCTTAGCCTAGCGTAAAGCTAAAGGTAATAAGCTTTTAAAAGTACTTATTTATAAAAAGTTATGCTAGGCATAGCAAGGGGACGCTTTTATTACGCATACTAAGTAGGTTATTTGCGCCTTAGAAAATGCCTGTGGCTCTCTAGGCTAGTTGCTTAATAAAAACAAAGCACTTCTTTTTAGAGACTATATTTATATTCCCTTAGGTCTTTATAAAGAGATTCTAATGCTTATTTATAATAATAACGCTGCTAGCTATTAGGGTGTAAGCAAAACTTTATATTAGATTACTAACTAATACTACTAGCCTTATATAAGGAAAGATATTAAAAAGTATGTCTACACCTATTATAATTACTAAGTATTAAAGCTAAGGTAGTATTAACCTTATAGTAAGCTTACCTCTCTCCTTATGCTTAATTAACCTTTCTAAGAATTATTAATAAACTTTATTATAAGCCTTCCCCTAGTAAAGGGATTAGGATCTAGGGTCTATAACGCAATCCTTATTATAGTTAACTAATTTATAAAGTATACTATATATATACTAATGTTAAAGCGCTTAAGCAGTAATAGACTAGCTACTCTTTTTATTAAGATAGTTTTTAAGGACTATAGAATCCTAGAGGGTATTATAACTAACTATAGTATAATATTTATAAGCTTTTTCTAGCAGACCTTCTACTACTATATTATAACTAAGCGTTAACTAAGCATAGCATTTTACTCTTAGACTAATAGCTAGACTAAGAGAATAAACTAACTGCTTAAGTATTATTTACATGCCTTTAGTAGCGCTAAGCAAACTAACTAAGTTAACCTTCTTCTAATAGTATAATTTATATATAATATAAGTTACTATAGTTCTCTTTATAAGTTACCTGCTAAGGCTTTGCAAGGCTTTATACTAAAAGGTCCCTTATATATAAAGAGAATAGCGCATATAATTAACAAGCAAGCGTAATTAAGAGAAGCAAAGCTACGCAAGAAACACGTAAATATATAAAAGCTTCTTTGTAATATATAAGCTATGTAAGCTAAGTACTATAACTAAAAGAAAGTGCTAATAAAGTTTAATATAAGGGACTATATTTTACTATTTATAAAGAATATTAATTTGCAAAAACTAAGTAAGAAACTTATAGTAAAGTACCTAAAACTATACTAGATTACTAAGTTAATTAGTAATTATAGACTTATATACTAATTAAAGCTTTTATAAAGCATAAGGCTTTATAATGTTTTTTATATTTCTAATCTTAAACTCTATAAAAGTAACCTAAAGAGTATACTAAAAGTAACTAAGTAAGTACCTCTCCTTATAGGAGAAGACTTCTTATATATTATTAAATAAATTATTACTTATAAGCATTATAGGGATTAGTATAAATACCTTATTAAGTAAGAAGGCTATAATAACTCTAAAAATTCATAGATTTAGCATAAGGATTTTATAGACCTATAGGTTCTAGCAGATTATAATTAGAGAGTCTTACGCAAAGAAGCTACGCAGCAGTAGAGGCAGTAAGAACTAGTTAATTAATTAAGCAAATTTTCCTATTACAAAAAAAATAATAAAAATAAAAAAAAAAAAAGGAAAAAAAAGAGAGAAAAAGATAAAAGGAAAAACAAAGCAAAAGCTATGTAGCGTATATGCTATATCTAAGCTATTTATTATCTTTATTAGTTAGAATGTCCTCTATAACATCCCTTATAACTCTTTTTTCTATAAAGTCTAGTAAGCAAGGAGGTAGTAGCATACTAGTATTAGAGGTAAGCATAGTATCCGCGCTTACCTATTAACATAAATTAGCAAATAGCTCACAAGGCTAGCAGATAGTAAGCAACACCTATAAATTACACTACTAGAATATGTAAGTAGTTTATAATATCCTGCTAAACCTTTGTATTATACACTACTAGGGTATACTAAAAGCTTGCCTAAGAAGTAATTAGTTTAATATATATAAGTAAGTTATTTATAAATAAGTATTACCTTTTCCTTATGCTTTATCTTAGTAGTAGTAGCCTATATTAATTAGTAGTGTGCCTAGTAATATACCCATAGAGAGATAAAAGATATATAGCATCTGCTATAGTAAATTAGGCGTGACGCTTCTTCTCACTGCTACTAGCACGTGTAATATATAACTAGAGCAGCTATTTCTAGTTATAAATATCCTAAATAAGTTATTAGTAATAAATAAGTAATAAGGTTAAATAGTACTTATAGTTACTTTCTCCTAAGAAGGCTAAGTCTCCTCTAGCGCTTTCTACTATAATATAATAGTATAGTATAAATTATTAAAGACTATTAAAGTAGTTATAAATATCTTAAAGTTTATTAGTAATAATATTATAGTATAATAGGTAATTAAAACTTACTATTTTACACTACTTATTTAAAGTAGCATAGTAAATATATTTTACAAATCCTAGAGAAGTTAGGTATTAGTAATATAATAAAAGAGTAGTAAATACGCTATAGTAAAGCATAAACTTACTCCTGCCTTTAGCTATATAATTAGGGGGATTAGTTAGAAGCTAAATTATCTCTTTATAAGCGCTAGGCGCCTTATATTTTTAAGGGAATAGCACCTAGTTATAGATTAAGTAATTATAGTAATAGTAGTAATAACTTAAAGGGAATTAGTAGTGTATTTAATAATATAATAGGAGATACTTACCTAGGCTTAGCTATAGTTATAATATGCTTTATAGGTATAGTTGTGGCGGCGTTAGTAGGAGTAATTAAAGATATTATAGATTTTAGAATTTTAATTAATAGTAGTAGGCAAGGAATTCTTCTATGCTAAATATTATTATATTAGCTTATAATTTACTAAAGACTAAGAAGAAGAGTTATAGTAAGCTATGCGCTAGTAATAAGGCACTTATATTACTAATAATAATAATAAAAGAAGAAAGAAAAAAGCTATAAAGCTAGGGGGGAATCTAAGGATTATATCCCTAGGAAGGGTAGCAAATTTAAGCCTAGTAAGAGGCAGTGGATTAAATAATTTCTCACTTTAACCTTACTAGTAGCTATGCCTTCTATAGATTTATAAATAAACTAAGATAAAGCAGTAAGGCTATAAAGACTATAAAGCTTTTATAAAGAGCATAAGTAATAGGCTATAGAAAGAAGTAATCTTATTACTACATAGGTTAACTAGAGCAAAGCAGCAAGCCTACTAAGACTATAAGTTATCTATATAAAGTATAAATAAAGAAACTATACTAAGAAGCTAGCGGTGCTATGTAATATTATATATAGCTTATAAATAGGGTTTTTTATAGAAAAGAAGTGTTTTAAAGGTTATAAAAAGGCTTAGAAGGCCTTAGAATAAGTTAGTTAAGTATAAAGCGACTTTCCAGTGTTTAAGATATATATATAATTAATTTAGAGGCTTAATAATTATATAGTTAGATTAGTAGCAACTCTTTAGTAACTAAGGTAGTTGCTTATAGAGGGGGTTACCCTATTAAGACTAGAGGTCTAAGGAGGTTGCCTTAGGCTAATAAAGGTAATGCACACAAGCGTGCGGGCTTGCGGCGCCTAACTAGCGCCCTAGCCGAGAGCACGTGACCCCTGTAGCTAAGATAGATATAGGCTATAAGCCTCTATTATATAGAAAAGGGGGCTAAGAATCAATATAGTTATCCATCGCAACCTACCTGCTAGCTCACCGTGTACTACTTAATCTATCACTCTGGTATCCCTACATCGACCCTTGACAATAGGCTGCCTTTTAACATTATTTTTATTAAAAAGGTTAAAGGTAACTCTCTTTATTAGTTTATATAGTTAATTATTATAATCCTCTTTATCTTTATTAGTAGGTAAAGAAGGAAGGGTTTTTTTATTAGCTATAATCTCTAGATTACCTAGATTACATAGGAATAGCTTTATAATAATAAATCTAAATTTTATTAGTCCTAAAGGCATTTCTACTATATAGGTTATGCCTTCTATAGCTAAGAGTTTATAAGGACCTTGCTAACTACCTTTCTTATACTAGACCTATACCTTAGATTATAGCAGGATCTAGTAGGTTAGGAGAGTGTTAGGCTTATTATAGCAGGCAAGGGCATTACTAATCTAGTGCTTTGCAAGTAATCTATAAGCTTTAAAGGTAGCTTTACAAATTGCTTTAGCGTATTAAATAACAAAAAACGCTAGTAGTAAATCCTATAATAGTTATAGATATGCCCTAAACACAAGAAGTATTAGAATAAGGCCGTTTAGGCTAGCAGAGTTATTAATAGCTTTTATAGCTATTTAAAAAAAGTAGTCTTGCTGCATATAGTCTCTAAGTTTGCTTTTAATAATGCTATACATATGTTAGAGGGGAGCGTAATATCTTCTAACCTTTCTAATACTATTATAAGCTTCTATAGAGACCTTATTAACTTTAATTACTAACCCTTAGGCGTATTAACAAAATTCCACTAACACAAAGTTCTTCCTAGTATTATAAATAATCTATTTAGGTAGTCTAAGATAACTATTAATCTAATAAGCTCTAATAGTATCCTAAACATCTCTAGTAGTCTACTTCCTTAGTTTAAGAAAACAGGTAGCTTAGAAAGCTATAGTAGAATCTATAATATAAAGGACTAGCTTGCTATTAGTTTAGAGAATATTAATAATAATCTTATAATTAAACTTATAATTATCTTTTAAAGTAAACTTAAATTAGCTAGGGCTTTTGCTATAAAGTTAACACTACTCGCAGAAACTAGTAATCTTTTATAGGATCTTTAGGTTAAATTCCTTACTAGCTTTATAGAGAACCTTTTATAGTCTTTTAATTAAAGAGTAACTAAAACGTTAATAAAGCTAATAAAGTTATGTTTCTATAAGGAAGAAGGCAACTACTATAGTTAGCTTAAGATCCTACTATAAATAACCTTATTATTAGGTTATAGGGATCTCTTTTATGCCTTAAATTAGCAGGTTCCTTAGGTTATTAAGCTTTATATTTATATAGTTTATATTAGTAATTAAGAATAAGAAGGGTATTACTATTAGCAGCACATAGAATTTAATCTTTCTAAGCACTATAGGAACCTTTAAAGAACCTAGTAATAATGCTTTTCTAGCGCTAAAAGTAATATTATATTAACTTGCAAATTAGTTAATTTATAGCGAGGGAAACAGGCGTAAAAGGGCTTAGGCTTAAGTAATACTAACTATAGAGACTCCCGCAGCGCTAGTGTTAGGAAGGATGCCTCTAAAAGTCTCTTTTAAATAGTATACTTTAGTAAGGAAAATATTATTAGACTAAGGCTCTTTATAGGGATTACTATAGTAAAGGGCGTGTTTAAATAACTAGTCTTAAAGCATCTTAAGCACCTTACTGCTATTAGGGATCTCTATTAAGAGTGTTAACCTTTATAATACTATAGTAAGAAATTATAAAGAACCCGCAGGAGGATTAGAGTAGTTATTCTTTTTAGTCTTATTTAATAAAGCTATTATTACCTTAGTCTTAAGGATTAATTGCTTAAGGTTATTAGGATTACTATTATTATTATCCTTACCCTTAACATAAATAAGGAATTACTACTACTTTTGCTTAATTAGCCTACTATAATAGAATTTAGACTAATTCTAACGCCTTTATAACACCTTATATTCTTTAGCAAAGTGCTTTATAGACTAGCACCCTTATTTCTTATAGATAAAGCAGCGGCCCTTATAACAAATAAAGAGCTTATGTTATTACTATTAGAAGTCACAATTCTTCCTGTAGTAATAATTAGTATAAAACACAGCATCTAAGTTAATTTTAGCCTCTTTTTAATAAAACATACCACGCTTAGTAGTGTTTCTTTTAGCTTACTTTACTTTAATACTTTTCTAGAGCTTTAACGTTAGGTCCTTATATATAGAGGGGCTATTATAAGCTGCAAGGCTACATTTAGGAATATTATTAATAGTAGTAAGAAGCGTATTTTATATGTTAATCTTATTGTTTACATAGCCTCTAGTCCTATAATAAAGAGAGATAATCTTATTAAAGAGGAGGTTAAGGGCCTTAAGCATGCTTTTTTTAGGGTTTTCTCTTATTACCTTACATAGCATAATTATATAAAGGTTATTATAATAAAGCTAAGTAGTGTTAATAATTTTAAAGCAGTCTTTAATAAATTTAACTATTTAAGTAAAAGTTATACCTTTACTAAGGAGAAAGTCCTTATAATATATTAAAGCTTTTCCTTTAAGCATTATAGGAAATGCCTTATAAAAGAGGGACTTTAGGAGGTTAATTTACTTATAAAGGGCTTAGAAAGTCTTTAGCTTATCATTAAAGAAGTTATATATCTCTTTACTATACTTTTCCTTATTAAAGTAAATCTTATAAAAGTCTATAATCTTCTATAATACTATTACTAGATCTAATTCTATTAGGAAGTAAAGTAAAGGATAAAAACGCTTATAAGATCTCTAATAATTAAGGTTATTATTAGGTGTAGTAGCATATTACTATTATCCTTATTAAGGAACGTTTCCCTTAGGCCTTTATTATAATAGCAAATCCTATATCTAAGCTACTTTAATACCTAGGTCTAGAACTAACCCTTAGGGCTGTTATTAAGTAGGCTTATAAGATCTCCTATTAAAGTTAGGAAGGCCTAGGGGAGCTAACTAGATAGTTAGCGCTAAATTTAGGGCCTGCCCTAGGTCTTAGAAGTTCCTATAGGTCCTCCTATTAAAGTTAGGAAGGCCTAGGGGAGCAGACTATTGCGTTAATTCTTGCCCTAGGCCTTAGGGAGGCCTATAAGGTGCTGCTTTTATTATATGTAAATATCCCTGCTAATCTGCTATACTAACTATAGCAGGAGGCTAGTCTAGTCTATAAAAGCTTCTAGTAAGGCTAGGAGAAGCAAGGGAAATATTACTTAGTCCCTGCTAAGGGTTAAGTTAACTCCCCTAGTAGTAGTAATTTTCTAAATTCTATAAGAGCTTATAGTTAGCCGCAGGGTTATAACCTATTATAGGATTTAATACTGCTAGCTAGTGTTATAAGGATTTAGGGAGCCTAATCTTATAGGGTATTTAGGGGGGTCCCCTATAACCCTACTAATTTCTAGGTTATACTATAAGGAAGGTGGTTAAAGCAAACAAAGAAAAAGGGGAATTCCTTATAAAGTAAAGATATAAATAATTCTTTAGTACTACTTTTTGCTATATCTAGGAAGGTAATTCCTAAAGCTATTAATATAAGGTACTATAATAAGAGGGAGGATAGTTACTATACCTACTTACTAGAAAACGTAATCTTAATTATAAGGGATATAATAACTCTTTATTAGGATCCCTTAGTCTAGTCTTAGCTTATATTACTATTATAAGCTTACTAGTAATAAATAATTAGTCTAATAGGAAGTAAATATTATGTTTTTACAGGAAGTTATAAAAAACGCAAATAACTTTAGTATTCCTATATTTAAAGGCTTTTTTAGTTTAGTCTATAAATTAGTCTCTAAGCTTCTGCTAAAGGAGCTTACTAGAGAGGTCTTTAGTCTTAGCTTCTATAATAAAGAAAGCGATTTAGCTATATATTTTAGCACTTATAGCCTTACTAAGATTAAAATCTAATAAGTTAAGCTTATGCTAGTCTGCTATAATTACTTTTTTATATATTAATAGGATCTAAGGGAGCTCTAGGATCTTATTATTAAGATTAATAAATTAAGGGCTTTGTTTACCTATAGATATATATTATATTTAGTAGTAAAGAGAATAGAAATCTAATAAAAAAATAGTAAAGCAAGTAGTAGGGCAGGTAAAAGGGTAGAAATCTATAGCAGTTATTAGTCTAAACTAATAGATTTAATTAAATTAAGGGCTTAATAAATCTTATAATAAACAAGAGATATAATAATTTCTCTAATAGGCATTTAAGGCTAGAAAGAGGAAAAATCATACCTATTAAAGCAAGCGGCATAGTACTATAGCAAGCTTCCTTTCTTAGCATAAAATAGCTTTATAAATAAACCCTAAAGAGCTTCCCTAAAGGGGATAGATTAAATCTATTTATAATTATAAAATTATCTCTTTTATATTACTTCCTTTGTTTAGTAGGATTAACTTTACTAATTTCATAAAAAATCAGCTACTATAAGCGGAAACTAGTGTTCTATAGAATACGTAAATCTAGCTAATCTATAGTGTAATTACTACTAATTAGTGTTAATTTATACATAGGTAAATTAATAATAAAAGTATAAGAAATAATAAGTAATACACGCGCAAAAGAAAGTACTAGGATTCTAGTTAACGTTATTAATATTACTATCTAGCTAGCTAAGTAGGAGGCCTTTTAGTGGTTTTTGTAACGCGCAAAGTTATAGGTTATGTAACCGGCGCACTAGCCACCTATCCGAGGCGAGCTCGGATGCGGCCAATTAGGATGCGCCGGGTCCACGTTAACCCGACCCGTTGCGTTAATATTAACAATAATTATTAGAGGGGAAAATAATATAAGATAACGTATTAGCTACTGCATTATGCTTGCTAGGAATAAAGGTAATTTTAATATTAACTAAGTATAATTTAGTAACCTAGCGTGTGTAAATTCCTTTATATCTAACTAATATAATAAAAGTGGAAAGTAGCTTATAATTAGTGTAAATTATTAATTAATACTTAAATTTAAAGAAATTCCTATGCTTATAAACAAATTTAATTATAATATATAATTCCTGCTTATATATACTATAATTACGTTATATTTTAGTAAATAAGAATAAGTTATATAAAATAGGATAAGCTATTTTATCTTATAATTATAAAATTATATAGCTACTAGCAAATTTGCTAGTATTTAAATATAATTATATAGGGAGATTAAACTAATATTTATGTATTTCTACTATGCTTAAGGCTATCTTCTTAAGTAGTAAAAAAGAGAGACCTTTAGAATCTCCTTATTACTAGTTAATATCCCTTGAAGTTAATTTAATAGTTAAGTAATCTTAGTATAGTTTTTAATTTATTATGAATATAGTTTAATTACCCTAAGGAATAACCTAATATTATGCTAATTCCTTAGTGTAGGCCATTCCTTAAGCTTTACTAATTAACTAGGTTTAATAAATATTTTACTACTAATTTAATATACCTAGCTAACTATAAGAATTAAATTTATTCCTAGGGAAACCTTCTTAAAGCTTAGCTTTATTAGTAACTATAAAAGGCGTAGAAGAAGGTAATTATAAATAAAATTTTACTATTCTTTAAAGGTCTTATACTTACAAAAGATATTATTTATATAATTTATAATAGGATTTATTTTCCCTAGCACTCTTAGAGAAAGTAATAAAGGCTCTAGGAATAGCACTAGTATTAGTCCTAGTGCTAATTTTATAACCTTAGTTATAAAGAAAGAAGCTAATTAGAAACCTTAAGGCATCTAAGTTAGTTAGAGTTAGCTAAATCCTAGCATATAAAAGGCAAAAACATAGTACTATTCCTAAGTAATTATAATAAACTAGTATATATACTTTAGATTAAAAGTGCTATAACTTCTAATATAAGAATCTAACAAACTATTATAAACTTTAGTAAGAAGTAGTAGTTAAATCCTAGGTATTATTTTATTAATATATTAATAATTTATAGTAAGTTACTGCTTAGCCTAA
Organism: Claviceps citrina; assembly: GCA_018360365.1. Classification (NCBI taxonomy): domain Eukaryota; kingdom Fungi; phylum Ascomycota; class Sordariomycetes; order Hypocreales; family Clavicipitaceae; genus Claviceps; species Claviceps citrina. The sequence goes on along the minus strand of SRQA01000206.1, from coordinate 1,027 downwards.
GGATTTATTTTATTTTTTATAACTAGCACTAGCTTAGCGCTCTAGTTAGAAATTTAGCTATTTATAGTTATTATATATTTATATATTCTAGCTTTAATTCCTTTAGTTACTAGTTAAACTAACTAGTATCTCTATAGTTCTAACTAATATCTCTTAGGGGATTTAGCCTAAGGTTTAATACCTTCCTTTAATTGCAAATAGTGTAAATAAAGGTTTATTACTAAAATATTATAAATAAAAGCAGTATTTAAATTATAGTAAGTAAAGAAGGTATGTATAATTTCCTTGTGTAAATTAGAAGGCACTAGCGCTCCTAGAGAAATTCCTATTTTGCTAAACTAATCTTTTATAAAATTAATTAGAGTGTTAAGATCCACGCTTCTTTATAAAATTTATTAAGAGGTTAGGAATAGGAAGCTTAGAGCTTTAGTTATAACAGGGCTAGGCTAATTCTTAGTAGTTAATTTCTATAAATTAGCTAGTAGGGTATTAGATTACTAAATAATACTATTAGAAGTAGCCCTAGGACTAAAAAAGAGCTTATCTATATTAAGACTAGTAGAAAACACCTAAAAACTTAACCTTTTTATAAGGGAGAATTTATTAAAGACTATAGTAAATTATATAAGCTTTAGTGCGTGGCTAGCTAGCTATATAAATAGGTTATTCTAGAAATAAATAAAAGGAAGTAACTAAATTTCCTTAGGTCCTAAAATAACCTTATTAGAATATAGTTTAATAATATATCTAGGTTATAATTAATAATCTAGTTTTCTAAATTATTATTATTAGAGGAAGAGAAGGAATCCTTATTATAGGAGAAGCTTTTCTCTCTAGAAGTATTAATATCTTCCTAACTAATGTATTAGTTTAATATATTAGAATTACTAAGATAGAGAATAACCTTCTAACGCAGGGAAAGAGCTGCTTTAGTGCCCTTAATTAGCATAGGTTTTTCTCTAAGTTTAGGAAGTCTAATATAAATAGTTAAATTATAAATATTAAATTTAGCGCTAATATTATAAAG